>LFYR01001351.1:655381-705009 GCA_001185155.1 Zostera marina
CAGTTATCTGGTCATTTATTTACGTATCAATTTATCCAGTTATCTGGTCATTTACTCTACAGTACAATTTGTGTTTTAAATATAACTTAGTATTCATATACTATAGTTGTGTTTGAAACATTATCAAGAAAGTTGACTCAGTATTCATATACTGTAGTAAGCTTCACAGAGTAATACTTAAATTACTATATCAATTAAAATAATAATATCCTTATATCATTACTGTTCAACCATTTGTTTATTAAGTGTTTACAGGTAATTCCGCTATCAACCTGTATAAATCGAAAAGAGGCTATCACCCCCCCTATAGCCTCGGATCACGATCCAACAGAGACAACATGAAATTCGGTTGCTTCATACACATCCAAGGTGGAAGGTTGTACGGTATAACTATCACTGGCCAAGTACTATGAGATAGAGATTGCTGACTGAACGAGTTGAATCCATCAGTTGCTAAACCAAGTCTCACATTACGAGGTTCGGATGCAAATTTAGGATGAACCTCGTCAAATTTCTTCCATTGTAAAAAATCTGCTGGACGCCGATGAAATCCGTCGTCTTTACGTTTGGAATGGTGCCATATCATATCTTCAGAAATTTTGGAACACAGATACAATCTCTTCAAACGTGGAATCAACGGAAAGTGGCGAAGACATTTCGCTGGAACACGTTTGTTTTTCTGAACGCCTTCGACGACCCACCTGCACGTTCCGAAATTCGGGCAAGTTTCTGCGTTTGCATATTCATTTCGATATAAAATACAATCGTTGCGACATGCATCGATTTTCGTATAATTGAGGCCCAGGTCACGAACTACCGATTTCGCATGGTACATGGTTTTCGGAATGGTCGACTCCCCATTTGGAATAGCACGACGCATGATGGATAATAATTTCTGAAAACTTTTATCACTCCAGTGATTATCGCATTTCAACTGATACAATTCCAAGATAAAAGATAGTTTGGAAAACTCAGTGCAACCTGGATATAACTGTTCTTCACCTTCTTTTAGACGGCGTAAGAACGAATCGTCATATCTCTGCTCTGGATCTTCGTCGACTGGATCTACATCGACTGGATCTTCATGGACAGGCTCGTATTCGAGAGGTTCTGTTTCGAGAAAATCTTCGTCGACTGTATTGTCAACTACATGTTCTCCGTAAACCGCACGAACCAATCCAATCATATCGTTACCAGTTTCCGGCACTGTTTCTATTCGTTTCACTTTTTTCTCACCATATCTACTCGGTAACTCTCCGTGACGCGTCCAAACATCGTAATGTTTCAACCAACCATTTATGAAAACATGCTTCCTCATCTCCTTTATAGGAATCACTTCACTATTCGTGCAGGACGAGCATGAACAAGGTAAATAACCTTCTGGGTGAGTCGAATTCGAAATGGCGAAATTAGTGAAAGCTGTTAACCCTTCACCGTATTCTTTCGAAAATCGATCTAAACTCATCCAAGCTTTATCGGGTACTTTCATAACGTTCGACATTATCCTAAAAATTAAATTTTTTATCGAATTATAATGAATTAGATAAAAATTAATTGACTATTACAATATTAGTTATAGTTCAATTAATATCAAGTTTAATTTTTTTGGGAAAATCTAACTAATTATTGAACTATTCCGAATCTGTTTCATAAACGACTTTCTTCGGAGTTGCTGGTTGTGGAACTGGAGAGGCCGGTGCTGGACGAACAGGTGCCGGCGGTGCGGGATAGGCCGGTGCTGGACGAACAGGTGCCGGTGCTGGATGAACCGGGAGATAAAACCGGAAAGCATCTTGGGGATTGGGTGGTAGAGCCCTCCTATGCCATTTCTTAAAATCTAAAAAAATATTTATTTAATTAATTAAATATTTTTTAAACAAACAATTAATTCATTAATGATTTCATGGAAAATTAATGATTATTATTTCAATTTAAAATAATTCAATTTAATAATTATTCATTATGATTTCTATAATTTCATGAAATTAATCATTAATAATTAACAAATTTAAAATTTCATACAAATTAATTTCATGCAAATTAATTAAATTGTATTAAGATTAATTAAATATTTTTAAAATTAAATTATTAACAAATTATTTTATTTCATGCAAATTAATTAATATTTAATAATTGTAAATTAATTAATAATTAATTAATATTCAATTTAATAAGTCAATTGTTAATTTCATGCAAATTAATTAAATCATTCTATTCATAATTAATTTACAAATTAATAATTATTTTTTCAATTTAATAATTAGTTAATTAAATTTTTATTTCAATTGATAATTTAATCATTTCATTTTACAATAATTTTAATTAATAAATTAAAAATTAGTTAATTAAAGAAATAAATTTAAATTTTTACCGCAATATAACTTCCAAATCCGAATTTCACAAAAGATCAGTTTTCAGAACCTACAACGTACAAGTATAAAACAAAATAATTATTTTAATTAATTTTTAGATTATATAAAACAATAGAAAATATTAATTATTTAAAAACACTAATTTGTTTTATTAATTCAATAATAACAGTAATTATTATTTTAATTAAATACACTTTCATTTAATTTAAAAACATAAAAACAGTAAATTATTTATTTATTTATTTAAAAAAATTATATTTATTCATATTTAATTATTAACATATACAATACATTAATGTAAATTGTTAATTAATTACTACTTTTTTAAAAAATAACATTCAATTAAATAATTATTAATTATTAAACAATATTATTTTACAATTTAATAAATAATAAAACATATTATTTTTTAACATAAACATTTAATATTTCATTAATAACATATTAATTTTATTGCAATTAATTACTTGAATTCATGCAAATTAATTTATTTCATGCAAAAACACATTAATTATTTTATATAAATTTTAAATTATTTAAAAACATAAATTATTTAATTATTTTAATTATTTTTTAAATAATTTAAAAACAGAAAATAATTAAAACAAATTTATTTCATGCAAATAATTAATTAAGATATAGATTCATGTAAATTATTAATTAAATTGATATATAATTACAATTATTTAAATAATTTAAAAATAATTTGATTAAATAAAAAATTTGATTATTTTCTGTTTGAAAATAATTATATAATAAAATAATTATTTCTTTAAATTCTTTCTAATATATAAATTAAAACATTATATAAATAACAAAATCATAATCAAAAATCCAAAAAAAAAAATCAAACATAGATAATATATATAGTATATATGATTCCAAACATTCCAACATCATAAATCAAAATCAAATTTCCAAACATTCAAACACCATAAATAATTCCATACATAAATAAAAAAATCAAAAATACCAACAAAAAGATAGATGGATAAAGAGATCAATAGATTATAATCAAGAACAAAACCCATCACAAAAACCATTACAAAAGTTCACATATAAATAAAGTTCACAAAACTTTAAGAATATAAAGTTCACTTATAAAATAGATCAGAAAACAACAAAGAAGATACTATACAAAAGTTCACATATACAGAGGTGCTAACAATAAATCATTTAACCTTCTTTGATGGAGACTCAACTGGACTGCTTGATTTGAACACTGGAGAAATGAAAAGTCGAAACTACTGCCTAGGATCACTGCCGGCAAGAAATAATCACAAGAAAAATAGATGGTTAAATACTTTGACTACTTATGAATCACAATGTTTACTATATAAACAGGAATTATTGAACATAAAAAATAAAAAAATATTGAACATAAACAGGAATTATTGAACTATATAGACATCTCTATTTGAACATAAAAAAACAACCTACTCAAAACAAAACATAAAAATTAAATCAAAACAACCCCCCATTCAAAACAAAACCCAAAACAAAAATCAAAACAACACACTCATACAATCAAATTACAGCAACTATTCATTCACATAATCATTCATATACAAAACATAAAATAACAAAATCTAAATCAAAAATCTAAAACAAATATTGAAATATATAAATAAATCTCACCAAAGTAGGAACGGAGCAAGGAAGAACGGGCACCACCGGAGGCGAGACCGGAGGCGAGAACGGAGCAAGTAGGAACGGAGGCAGCAGGGACGCACGGCGGACGGAGTCGGCAGGAGAGGATTCGACGACAGGCAGCACTTGACACTTCAAACAGAACAGACGCGTTCTGTCGATTTGGGGTTTTTAATAAACCCCAAAACTTACATGACGGATTTCCGCCATGTAAGTACACTTAAGTGCCGCCAGCACTAAAGTGAAAGTCCGCCCAATCGAAATTTGGGCGGGCTTTTTCCGCCCGAGTCCCCGAATACTTAACATGGCGGACATAAGTCAATTTAATCGGGTAATCGGGTTCAATATTGGGGGACATTCGAAATTTTGGGCGGGATAGTTTAGATGGCGGAAATCCGCCATCTAAACACCGCCATCGAAAATAAAATGGAACCGCCGTCGAGCCCAAACCTTACCTCGGCGGACTGAAAGAATAGATGGCGGACATCCGCCATCTAAACAACTGGATTATTGATGACGGAAATCCGCCATCTAAAGGCCGCCATACAAGGTCCTTTTTTTTGTAGTGTGAGTGCATGTTTCTCTCTTATGGGTGGTGTGTTTGTGTTTTGGATTTCAGGTTCTGTTTCAATTTATATTTCTTCTCTTGATGTTATTTCCTTGTGTTGTATGTTTTCTAAGGTTTCTATTTCTGATGTTTTGTTGTTGTCATCTGTAGCAGCAGCGTCGGCCGGAGAAGATAACTGCTTGCCGGAAATTGCAGAGGACAGGAAGACGTTCTCCAAGGATGGAGCCGGAGGGATTTGGAGGAGATAATTTCCCAAAGGAACCAGGGGGGATTGAACTAGAATAGTTGTTTGAATTGATCGATGATCTATTCCATTGTATTATTGCGTATTTAAAGGAAAAAATTAAAGCTACTAACAGATAACCGAACCCACTGCCCATAACAGAAATCGGGTGCCTGCGTAGAGCGCCTTTTGCGTAGTGGACGACGGGACTCGGAATCAATCGGGTTGATTGATTCGGTGGAAACTTCTAGAACAATTCCGTCTTCTAGAATTGGTCCATCCAGCTTGAGATCATGCTTCAACTGAGCCGCACATTCACCCGCGTCGATCTCAATTGTTACATCCCAACCTCCTGCCGCTCGAACCTTGAGAACCTTGTCCTCAAGGTTCGAAGTAGGGTTCAGATGGGACATCCAAGCTAACTCTTTCCAAGAATTTTCCGTTGCTGGTCGGTTGGCCCTTTCCACTAACACTTGTTCTACTTGTCTATCTTTCTTCTTAACACTCCGGTAACCAATAAACCATCGTGGGCTATCAATTGGGTGGGCATTGATGGCTTGGTCGGGTAAGGCCAAGACTGGACAATCTCCGATCGTTCCCTTGAAGGGCTTAAGTAGTGATATGTGGAATACCGGAAATATAGAATTGTTCTCCGGTAAATTTAGCCGATAAGTTACCGAACTGATCTTCCGTCCGATCTAGCTAGAAGGGTCCGAAGAAGCACTTTCTTAGTTTTTGACACTCGCGGTTGTTTACCAAACTCTGCCGGTATGGCTGGAGTTAGAGCCATACCCAATCATTTTCCAAGAATTCTTGCGATGTTCGATGCTGGTCCGCGTTTTCCTTTATACGGGTTTGAGCCTTTCGTAAGTGTTCCCGAAGCTCTGCGATGATGGCTTTTCTACGGATCAGCTCCTTGTCAACTTCGACGACTCTGGAATCACCATTCACAAGTAGGTGGGGCCCGGTCGTATATAATTTCGAACGGCGATGTTCCAACGCTATGGTGGTAGGCTGTGTTGTACCACAGTTCTGCCCATGGAAGTAGTTCCCGCCATGACTTCGGACGATTATGGATAGAGGCTCGGAGATAGAGTTCGATCGTTTTATTTACGATCTCAGTTTGCTTGTCTGTTTGGGGGTGATATGCGGTGGACATCTTAAGGGTAGTTCCGCTCTTGTCAAACAACTCGCGCCAAAACTTACTCACGAACACCTTGTCGCGGTCCGAGACCATTACATTTGGAATTCCATGTAGACGCACAATCTGTGCTACGAAGAAGTCGGCTACGGATGTGGCCGAATATGTTGTCGGCAAGCTTCCGAGATGACAGTATTTCGACAAACTGTCGACCACCACGATTATAACAAAGTGTCCCCCAGCCGTAGGCAGTCCTGTGATGAAGTCAAGACTCAATTCTTCCCAAATTGCGGTGGGAATGTTGAGTGGTTGTAATAGACCCAATGGTTTAGACCCAATGTTGAGTGGTAGCTTAACTTGTTGGCAGATCACGCAATTCGTGACAAAATCTTTTACGTACGTTGTCATCCCCCTCCAATGGAAATGTTGTCTCACCCGATAGAGGGTTCGAAAAAAATTCGAGTGCCCGCCGACCTTCGAACCATGGAACTCCTCCAAAATGCTTAGTCTTAATTCTGAGTTCGGACCTATGCAGAACTGTTGACGGAACATGATGAACCCGTCTGTTTCCGTAAATCCCTCCGGAGCTGCCTGAGCGTGGATTTGCTGCCGAATTACTCCCAGCCACTCATCAGTGGTGTTCTCTTGCTTTAACTGCTCTAGCCACGTAGGCAACGTTGGCAGACCAACCTTAGTATAGTTGCTCGGAATTAAGGTTTTCCTCCTCCGCTGGTAACCGAGATAAGGCATCGGCGGCGATGTTTTCTTTTCCCCGTTTATACACGATCGTGTATGAGTAGCTGAGCAACTTAGATAAGAAGTACTGTTGTTCGGGTGTTTGGATGACTCGGGTGTTCGGGTTTTTTAGGCTGTGGTGGTCTGTCCGGATGGTGATCGAATGTACTTCCAAGAAGATAGTCGTGCATCCACTTTTTGACGACGTCGGTAATTGCCCACAACTCCTTGGCATAAGTTGAGGCATTTTTGTCTTAACACGTACAACTTCTTACTATAGAAGGCAATATTGGCGACAGCACTCTTGGATGTGGATGAAGGAGGAGTTGCCATGAAGAATTGGAAGAATTGATAAATGAAGAATGATAGATAAAAACTGTAATCGATGATGTTACTATTGATGATTTAGGGCGTATATATACAAGTGTATTTGAGACAAATAACAACCACCATAGTGGGTTGTTGATTTGCTGTTTGAATAACAAAAATATTAACTAATTAATATTCTTCTAGAAACTTCTTAATTCAATATTCCCCTTCAAACTAGTGTGGGATCGCACACACCTAGTTTGTCTTTAATTTCCAGATACCTTGATGATGAAAGCGGTTTGGTAAACCCATCAGCTAATTGTTCTCTGGTTGAGATATGATGAATAACGAGCGAGCCTTCTTTGATCAGTTCTCGAACAAATTTGAAATTTATCACCATGTGTTTCATTCTAGAATGAAAGACTGGATTGTGTGCGAGATATTTTGCGCCTAAATTATCTGTCCAAATACGTGGATTTTCACACCGATGAAAACCAATTTCTTTGAGCAAGTTCTGTACCCAGATGACCTCAGCAGCTGTATCTGCCAAGATTCGAAATTCTGCCTCAGTAGATGATCTTGCAACAGTGAGTTGTTTCTTGGCCGACCATGATATGAGGTTATTGCCAAAGAATATAGCGAAGCCACCTGTACTTCGTCTGTCGTCTATGCATCCAGCCCAGTCTGCGTCGGAGTATGCTTCTAGTGAAAAGGACGTGCTTGGTGTAAATATAAGACCATGATTGCGAGTACCTTGCAAGTACCTTAGTACTCGTTTTACTGCAGCCCAGTGTACCGTAGTGGGTTGCTGCATAAACTGACAGAGTTTATTTACAACAAATGATATGTCTGGCCTTGTGTGTACCAGATATAAGAGTGCACCAACCGTTGATCTGTATAATAACTTATCCTCAAACGGTTCACCTTGTATAGCACTTAGTTTGATGGTGGATACCATTGGTGTTGGCGCACTTTTTGAATTCTCCATCTTTGTTCGTTTTAGCAGATCTGAAGCGTATCGTTGTTGTGATAATATCTACCTGCCAGACTTCACTTTTGTGAGTTCCATCCCAAGAAAGAACTGCAGTGCTCCCATATCCTTGATTTTAAACTTGGATGCTAGGCTAGAGATGAGTCTTCGCACCTCATTTTCTGATGAGCCTGTGATGATTATATTATCCACGTATACCAATAAGAAAATTGAGAAGTTATTCTTCTGATAACAGAAGAGAGATGAATCTGAGCTTGTGCATCGAAACCCAATAGAAACCAAGAAACTGCTGAGCTTTTCATACCAAGCCCTTGGGGACTGTTTCAGACCATATAATGATTTATTTAACCGACATACCTTATGAGGATGCTTCTGGTTTATGAATCCTGGAGGTTGAGTCATAAATACTAACTCTTTAAGATCTCCATTCAAAAACGCGTTATCTACATCAAGCTGGTGTAGACTCCATCCTTGTGAGATTGCCAATGTGATAATTACTCGAATGGTCGGAAATTTAACTACCGGACTGTATGTTTCATCAAAATCTATCCCCTCAACCTGAGAGAATCCTCGAGCCACCAATCTTGCCTTCTTTCGTTCAACCGATCCATCTGATTTCCTTTTGACTTTATAAACCCATCGACATGAAACAATATTCGTGTTTAATGGAGGGTCGACGAGGGTCCACGTATTATTTTCCACAAGGGCTTGCACTTCAAATTCCATTGCACGAACCCAATCAACAGATGTAGCAGCTTGCTTGAAGGTGTTGGGTTCGGTCATATCATCAACTGTTGTGAGTTGAAGACCAGCCAGGGCCTTGTAGTCAACTATTGGAATATTTCGTCGTGATCGTCCAGATGGGTGTAGTAATGGAGGATCAAGTGGTGGTGGTGAAGAATCAGCCTGAATTGAGGATGATGGTGAGTTTGAGGTGGTGGGACTTGTATCTGGCGATGGTGATCTGTTTGGGATTGGTCTTTGACTTATTATGGACAAAGATTGATTTATATCCGGGGAACTTGAGTAGATTACTTGATCACTGATAGATGAATTATTTTGTTTGTAAAATTGATCCGGGACAACCACCTCATTATTCGTCTGATGTTGCTTTGTCTGTACCTGTAAATTTGCAAATGGGAAGGATTCCTCCAAAAACTTACAGTGACGAGCAATATAGAAACGGTGCGATTGTATATTTAGACAGATATAACCCATATGAGACAAGCTATATCCTAGAAAAACACAAGAGATTGAGCGGAAGTTGAACTTATTCTGATTGTAGGGTCGGAGTAATGGAAAAACCTCGCACCCAAAGACTTTTAAAAAGGAGTGTTTAGGTTTCTCACCAAATAATTTTTGCAATGGTGGTAAACCATGAGTTATCAATGGTACACAATTAATAGTAAAGGTGGAAGCTAGAAAAGCATAATTCCAAAAATGGAAAGGAACCTTACTATGTGCCAGGAGTGTCAATCATGTATCGACTGTGTGCCTGATTTTGCGTTCAGCAGTGCCATTTTGCTCATGTGTATGAGAACACGATCTTCTGTGGTGAATTCCATTGGAGACAAAATATGAGGAAAGAGCTTGAAATTCACCTCCAAAATCTGATTGAAAATTTTTAATTTTATGATTTAACTGTTTTTCAATCATAATATGAAAATTTTTAAATATTTGAAAAACTTCGGATTTTAATTTAATTGGAAATAACCAAATAAATCGGGAATAATCATCAATAAAGAAGACAAAAAAGCGATGACCATGAAAAGATGAAATTGGAGCCGGCCCCCAGACATCACTATGAATTATTTCTAAGGGAGCCTTGCTCTTTGAAAAAGTGGATGAAAGATGATTTCGACTTAATTTTCCAAGAAAACAAGGACTGCAACCATTAAATTTAGAAGAAAAAACAGGTAATTTATTTTTAGAAATGATCTGACGAACGACTGATTCATTAGGATGCCCCAGTCGTTGGTGCCATAGATCAAAAGACACCCGCGTAGACAAGCAGATTGGGATGGTTGCAGTTTGAAGTTTGTAGAGACTCCCGTTATGCGTTCCTTGAAGTAGAACCTGATGAGTGACCTGGTCCTTGACAAAAACATTAGACGTGTCAAAAACGAAATAACAGTGATTATCCTTGCAAAACTGATGAACGGATAAGAGTGAGGTGTTGAGGGTTGGAACATGGATAATGCCATGAAGAATAAAGGAGGAGGTCCCATTTGCAATTTTACCGTTACCAATATTTCTAATTTTAATTTTAGATCCATTACCTAGCTGGACCTGACCCGATCCAGTATATGCCCTTGGTGTAGTAATTGCTTGAACACTTGGGGTGAAATGGTGAGTTGCCCCAGAATCAGGGTACCAAGTTGGCTCAGTTGGCTCGCTTTCGGCGTAGCGATGATCGGCGTAACGATGATCAGGAGTGTAACGGATTGCTTGTGGGAAATATTGGGGCTCTTGGGCTGCAGTCATATGCATTTGAGGCCCACGGGAAGCTTCCCCATAATTATTGTTATTGGGCTGGACCGGCTGGACCCGGTAATTACATTTATATGGGCTGTGCCCATATACTCCACATACCGGGCACGGGTCCCGTCGTTCTCCCCCTCGTCCCCGGCGTCCCCTACCGCGTGCCGGAGCTTTGAAATCTCTGGTCCCGGATGCTCGAAGGTCGCGGGAGTTTGGAGGCGTCGTCCTGGTGGCATTGGAATCGAAGATCGGCGAAGTGGATTCGGTGTGATTTGCCGCGATGACCACCGACGACCTCATCCGCAGTCGGATTTCGTGACTGCTCAAGACCTCGACGAGTTCGTCGAATTCAACCGGGCTACGCTTCACGGACAGGGCGGTAACTACCTCACTATATTCTCCAGTGAGGTTGGTGAAGATGGTGGTATTGAAAATCCTTGTCGGAATGGGTGCGCCGGCGGCCTTTAGCTCATCTGCCAGTAACTTGGCGCGTCGAAGATACGCCGAGATGTCGTCCGTGTCAACCTTTCTCAGATTGTGAAACTGCATTTGCAGTTGAATGATCCGAGATTCCGATGGGCGTCCATACGCGGTCTCCAGGGATTTCCAGATGGCACTTGACGACGCCATTCCTACCACAGATGGTAGGATGTTCTCAGACAAGGACGAGATGATCCAGCTTAACAGTAGCTGATCCTTCCTCCACCATAGTATGTAATCCTCGGTCAACGGATCGGCGATTGGGACTTCATCGACATTGATGAATGTCTGAAGATTGAAACAATTCAAAAGAGGTGTGAATTGCATCTTCCACACAATATAGTTTGTTGTGGTTAATTTCACTTGTAGGAACGACTGTATCGAGCCAAATGACGGCATCGATTTGAAGAAGTCGGGGGTGGCCAGGACATTCGAATTGAGACTGCCGGTGCCAACTTGCTCTGATACCATGTCGGCGACGGCACTCTTGGATGTGAATGAAGGAGGAGTGGCCATGGAGTCATGAAAAGAATGATAGAAAAAGAAGAACAAGTGGTTGTAGATGTAATCGAGATGATTACAAATGTTTATTATTGAGGTATTTATACACTTATAAAAGGAATCAAATAACAACCAACTAAGTGGGTTGTTGTAACAAACTTATTTACAACAGAAATAATATTCTTCTAGTAGCTTCTAGAAGTTTCTTATAGTGTAATTTAATATTTCATTCCAAACACTTTTATACATGTTAGTTTAAATCATTTCTTTCAAATTCAATTTTACACTGTAAATTATTTTCTGTCTAATTCAGTTTAAATTCCATTTCATAACTACAGAATTTTAAATTCAACATTCTGTTTCTTTAAAATTCTGCAATTAGAAGTTACTGTCCAATTAAATTCAATTCAATTCTACTTTCAATTCAATTTCATTTTCCTTTATCCAATTCAATTCAACTCTATTCTATTGTTTGTTTGTTTGTTCAATTTAATTCAATTCGTTTCAATTATGATTCTGTCTAGTTTCTTTTCATTTGGTATTGATTTTAATTATTTTAATTTAATTCTGTTAGTTTCAAATTTTCATTTATCAATACCTAGATAATTCTATCACTCATTAGTACTCTTAAATTCATTTCTTTACATGGTATCAACTTAGGTTGGGTATCCTTGGGATTCTCATAACTCTAAAAAAAATTAACACCACTCTCTACTGAATTATTTTTTCAAAGGTTAATATGGCAACACCACCTACACCAACAAATGTAGCTACACAACAACCAAATTTGGGTCATGTTTCATATAACATTTTTAGCATGGTCCCTGACAGACTTGAGAGAGGAAATTATCTAACTTGGAGGAATCAGTTCGAGTGTATCCTGAGAGCACACACACAAATTTATGAAGTATGTAAATGGCACTAGTTCTTGCCCTGCACCAAGGTTAGAAAGGGATATAGTAAACCCTGCCTATGATGAGTGGGTGGCTAATGATGATCTTGTTCTAGGATGGATTAAATCCACAGTGAACAATCAATATCAGTTAATGCTCCAAAAATGCAAATTTGCATATGATGGATGGACCAGTCTGGAAAAGCTCCTATCCCCAACAAGTAATACACAAGTGACTGTTATCAAGGAACAACTGAGAACATTAAAAAAATTGGAGACTAAGACAATGCAAGAATACATAGTAAGGGTAAAAGGACTACTTGAATCAATGGATAACACAGGAGAAGTATTGAGTAACAATTGCTTAAGAGATTATATATTGGGTGGTCTGGGATTTGAGTACAGATGCTTACTGACAACAGTAAGAAATAGGAAAGAGACACCTACCTTTGATGAGCTAGCTGATATGCTTCTGGGGAAGAGTTGCTGGTGAAAAGAATAAAAGAAGAAAATCAGTCTCGAGTGACAGTTGCCATGGCTGCTCAAACAGGTTACAGAGGACATAGTCCTAATTATAGGGGTCACAATCCAAATTATAGGGGACATAGTCCAAATTATAGAGGTTATAACCCAAGTTATAACCCTCAACCAAACTACTATAATAATCAAAACTACTACCCAAACTACAACTACCAACCTCAACCAAATAACAACTATCAATCTCAACCAAACTACAACTATCAGCCTAACTATCAACCAAATTACAATTACAAACCCAGTTACAACTACATGCCAAATTATCAACAACAACCTAACTATAGACCCGCATATTCCCATCAACAATATCAGAACCAGTATACTTACCCAAGACCTTCATCCCATTTACTACCTCAAAACAGCCAAAAACCACAATTAGCACCAAGTTTCAAAACATCTGCCTCTATAGACCAATCCCAAAGCTGTCAAATATGTGACAAAAAGGGTCACTTAGCCAAGCAGTGTCTATATTATAATAATTACTCAGCCTTGACTACTTTAGTGACAAATATGTCTCGACCAGCTTATTGTCCAGTATCTCATCCAGATTACTCATCATTTCAGCACTCCACTACCCCAACATACACAGAGAATTGTCAGATATCTCCACCAATGGAGATGGCCATGTCAGCTGCATCAACACAAGATGATTTGTCATGGTATTTGTGATCGCGTCCCTCTGGAAAAGGTGGTTGATCCTCTCTCTTCCCGTATAATCAGAAGTATATTACAAGTATGTTCTAAATGTATTACAAGTGATCTCCCCCTTTACACTTCACCCCTAGGGGTATTTATACAATTTCCTATCGGACTCTGGGTCCTATGTTTTCGGATTAGGGTCCGGCATGATGGATCTGACATACTTGGGACGCCATCTTTGGAATGTTAACTGCTCGGGCTGACGGGTCCTTCCAGCCGGCCTGGTCGGGCGAATGTTCGTGGGGCTGACGGGACCGCCCGGACGATCTGAACGAGCTATTGTCCTCGGAATGACTTGGGCTTTCTTCTATTCATCTTGCTGGATCTCGCTTCTAGACTTCTTCGTGGGCCTGGGCTGGTAACTTGGGGGTACCATCAGTACTCCCCCCCTCTTCCTATAAATAGGTTGCTTTCCTTTATTTGATTCACTTTCTCCTCATTTACCATGTCTTCTCTTGATGATTTGTTGCAGGAACTGGGATATGAGTTGGCACGTCAGCGAGGTGTTTGGCCAGATGATCTTCTTCAGCACCTTTGTGATATTGAAGATTTTGCTGTGGGTAATCCTCGCTTGTCCCAACTGGTCTCGGAAGTCTCGCACCGCATTCGTGCTCTTCAGCAAGTCAGCAATGGTACCGGTGTTGTTGTTCCAGCCGTGGCAACTGTTTCCCGCAACCGTCGATCTGTTACTCCGATCGGTCCTCCTGTCCTTGCTGCTGTCTTTGGCGTGATTCCTGCTCCTCCCCCCTCCCCTGGGGTTCCTGTGCCTGCTTCCACTGAGCTTTCTTCGACTGAACGCTCCATCGCACCTGCTCCTCGTCGTCGCCGGGGACGCGGGCCGCGCGCCGGACGCTCAGGACCTCCTCCAGGCGATCTTCGTTACTTTTTATCTCGTGGCCCGTCTTGACGGGTTTCTTTAATTTGTGTTTTTTAGGAGGTTTTGTGTCCTCCTTCCTGTTTCGTATTTGAATGTTTCTTTTGTTCCCTGCAGTTCCTATGACTTCTACAAACTCATTTGTGCCTCTCTTACGCACTGATGTAATTTTTATCTTTAACAATTTCCTTTTCGTATGAGTGGTTTCTTTGTTTGTGTTTATTAAATGTAACTACTTGTTGGTTTAGGGATCTGGCAACTTCCAATTTTCTACTATGATTTTAATTTCTCTCGGCATTTCGACTACCAGGTTCTCTACATCTGTTTTCCCTACGGGCAATTTGAGCAGGTATTCCTGCTACTTTTCTTTAGGGTCGTGTTGCTACCCTGGCGGGACTCCCCCCCCTTTTTTTTATATATATACGATTACTTTTCTTCAGGCATCCTCCCTGTGGCCATTTTGCCCTCCTCTCCTTGAACAATCGATCTGGCCCACTGTACCGTTCGGCCCATCCGGTCCTTGGGTATGAACTACTTTTTAGGACTACTTTTGATCTCCCACTAAAAAAGAAAAAATTCTTCAACAGTTGCTTCTTTCCAGGCTTCTTCCGTACGGCCCTTTTGACCTTCCTCCTTCGAATGTCCGAGCTTATACTTGTAGGAAAATGCACTTACTCTTCCGTACGGTCCATCCGTCCCTCGGGTATGAAACTTTATTTTTATTTTTATTTTGGAAATATTTTAATTTCCCGCCAAAAGATCTTCTATATATAGTCTCTTTCCACTTCACTCATCTTCACTTCTCTCTCTCTTTTTTAGTAGGGTTTCTCTTCCGCTAATCGCCGCATCCTCTCCCATGGCCGATCTCTCTATCTTCCTAGACGATATTCCTGATTTCAACGGTAACTCTCTAAACTCCTCTGAAGATCCTCCCTCCGTACTTAGTAGGCGGCAAGCCCGCCGTCATTTCCAGGTGATCGCTCCCTCTGTAGCGATAGCTCATCTTGAAGTCCCCAATGATGCTTCTGCCTCTTCACCTCCTGATGGCTATACTGCCCTTTATTCGGGTTTTGAGGACTTAGGGCTTCGGCTTCCCGCCTCCCCCTTCCTCTTGTCTTTTCTTTCATATACTGGTGTTGCTATTTCTCAACTTTCCCCCTCTAGTCTCGATCGTGTCATTTCGTTCGAACATTTGTGCTATGAATTGGATTTGAAGCCCTTCGAACGTGTTTTCCGTCTATTTTTTTCTATCTCTCGGCCCAATTCCGCACGGCTTTTGGTTTCTTCTAGAATAAGACATAAACTCCTTATTTCTTATCCCGATCGTTCGCATCGGTGGAAGAGCCGCTATTTTTTTGTAAAAAGCCATTCCGTAGGATTGTCAGGGGTTCCTTCCAAGTGGGTAAACACTTCCTCCTTCGAAGCTGGGAACCTTTCCGTAGGAGAACTTTCTCCGGAGGAACATGATGTGTACTCCCGCCTTTTATCTGTCCGTTCGAATCCTATCGATTATTCTAGTTTGATGGCCGGGACTTGGAAATCTGTTCACCCGCATCTCGTCCCCTCTGGTAATTTACATTTGACTTTGTTAATTTTTCCTTTTTCAGGCGAACCTGACGGAGAAGGTTTGTCGGGCTTGTTTGCAGGGTCTGGATCGCAGCGGGGCGGCAAGAGAGCTCGTACGGAAGTGGTTGATAATGCTGGTGATTCTTCCAACGTTCTTTCTGATGACTACACCAAGTACATTAACTTTTCTGATGATGCAAATAACCAAAGCTTTGGGGACCGTCTGTTTGTGACCGAACATATGCAAGCCCCTCGGATTGCTGGGATCTATAAACAAGCGCTCGGCCGATTGGATTCCACGGTTGAGAAGGAGGCCGACTGGGCGACCTTGGAAAATACTGCCCTTGATGATATTGATGAAGCGTGCTACATCAAGGTTCTTCAATCCGTGGCTGTGGAGCGTCATCGACAGAAAAGGGGGATACAACGAACGCGTGAGCTTAATGATGCCTTGGCCGAGGTTACTCGCTTGACCCAGGTACTTTCCTTGAAGGATGCTGAGATCGAGTCTTTTAGGGTGGAGAATGAGTCCCTCCGGGCCGAGAGGGACGAAAAGGCCGTCCGGGTTGCGTCCATGGAAGCGGACATCGCGCGAGCCAAGGTGAAGTTCACTGAGCAAGCCAAGCATTTGACCGAACGGAACAAGCGTGCTTGCTTCAAAAAATTTGTTGAAGGCATGGTTCACGGGCGTGATATGGTGAATCTCCGTAGTCCTGAGTATGAATCCACCGTTGTCCCTATTAACCCACCAATGTGGGAACAGTGGAAAGCGACTGAGATCCCTACGGAACATCCAGCCTGGCCCAAGACTCTCTCCGAGTTGTCGGGTCAAGAAAACCAGTAGCTTAAAAGAGTTTTTCAAAAAAAAAAAGAACAATTAAAACATACCTTTTATTTCCGTAATTTGAATTTTTATCTCGTACTTTTGCTTATTATTTTCCTTTCTTCGTCCTTGTTTCCCTGCAAATATATTTTTATTATAATTGTTCAAAGGTGCCTTTAACCCTATCTTTTGTTGATATTTCTTACGGTCCTATTGCCCTGAGGCTTTGTCGGTTTTTTTTTTTTTTTTTGCAAAATAACTTGTTTTAAAATAAACCTTTGTTCCTATATACAATTACTTTTATTGGAAATACTTTGATAAATTGTCCGAGTGCCATGTTCTTTCTATTTTCTGGCCGTCCTCGAATGCTAATTTGTAGATTCCCGGACGGACTTCCTCCACGACTACGTACGGTCCTTCCCATTTTGGAGATAATTTTCCTTTAGTTTGGTCCAGCCCAGTGATTCTTCCATTCCTTAGTACCAAGTCTCCTAAGTTTATTTTCTTTTCATTTACTTTTTTATTATGGTATCTTGCCGCCCTCCTTTTGTAGGTCAGATCTCTTATTGCTGCGACTTCTCTCAATTCTTCACACCTTTCTCTAGCTAGTAAGATGGCCAAATTATTATCTTCCGGATTAAAATTTGTTATCCTTGCTGTTGGCCATACCACTTTTGCCGGGGCCACTGCATCCATTCCAAATGCTAAGGTAAATGGTGGATGTCCTGTCGGAGTACGTACGGTTGTTCTGTACGCCCACATTGTTTCTGGTATTAAGTCTTCCCATGTTCCCGGATTGTCTCCTACTTTCCTTTTGAGTATGGATGTTATTGTCCTGTTTGTGACTTCGACTTGCCCGTTTGCTTGTGGATGATATACCGGGGCAAAGCTCATCTTTATACCACTATCTTCACAAAATTTCTTCACTTTTTTCCCCGTAAATTGTGTTCCATTGTCTGTTATTATTTGTAATGGAACCCCGAACCTGCAGATGATATTTCTAAAAATGAACTGGATGACGTTATGCTCTGATATTGCGCTTGTTGGTTCGGCCTCGGCCCACTTGGTGAAGTAGTCAACCGCAACGAATAAAAATTTCCGACCCCTTGATGCTCTACTGGAGAAGGCCCGACGGTGTCTAAACCCCATCGGGCAAATGGTACCGGTGTGGCAACTGGATTCATTATACTGGACGGCCTTCTCTGGATATTTGCGTGTCTTTGGCACTCATTGCAACTTCTTACTAGTTCTTCAGAATCTTTACTTATTTGTGGCCAATAGTAGCCCTGCCTTATTACCTGCTTTTCCAACACTCTTGCTCCCTGATGTGGGCCGCACGCTCCTCTGTGTGCGCTTGTTAGTATTTCTCTTCCTTCTTCGTGTGTAACGCAAATCCGTAAGGGAAGGCTGTCCTCTACTGCCCTACGGAAAAGATTGTCCCCTACTATTGTGAACCAGGCCGCCTTGTTCTTCAGTTTTCTTTCTTCCATTGCGTCCGTCGGGACTATTCCCTTTGCAATGTAACTTTTTATCGGCGTTCTCCAATCTTCCTCTACTGCCAGTGTTAGAATTTTGTTTCTTTCAATTTTTGCTATTGATGGTACTTCCTGCTGTTCCACTCAGACCCATCATCCTTTTGGCACATTTGGAGACGCGCCCAACCTTGCTAAAATATCTGCTTCTTTATTGTCTGTATGGCTTATGTGATGTAGTTCCCATTCTGTGAAAAGTTGCATCATGTTGCGTGCTGCCTCTGTGTACCGACACATCCCTTCTTCATTTGACATGAATTCCCCGTTAACTTGGTTTGCCACTAATCGTGAATCCGTATGGAATTTTGCCTTTCTGGCCCCTAATGCATTTCCCAGTCGTGCCCCTGCTAATAGTGCCTCGTACTCTGCTTCGTTATTTGTTGTTTTGAAGCCGAAATTGATTGCATGCTCTACCTTTTCTTTTGTTGGTGTTTGGATTGTTATGCCTGCTCCACATCCGGAATTGCTCGCCGACCCATCAACATGGATGATCCACCAACCTTCAAACTCTTCCACACTTGGTGTAAACTCTGCCAAGAAATCAGCAACTGCTTGCCCTTTGATCGCTTTTGCTGGTACTATACTTACATAAAATTCACTTAATTCCACAGCCCATTTCGTTAATCTGCCCGATACATCTGGTTTATGTAATAATTGTAATAGTGGAAATTCCGTTGGAATGGTTATTGGGTGTGCTTGAAAGTAAGGTTTTAGTCTCCTTGCCGTTGTTACTATTGCTAATCCCAACTTCTCAATTTGTGGATACTTCTTCTCTGCTCCCTGTAACGTGCGGGAGTAATAGTAAATTGGCCGTTGTGTGCCATCTCTTTCAGTCATTAGTACTGCACTAGTAGCATTGTCGGATGCGGCTATGTATAATTTTAATGGTTCCCCCGGGAACGGTGGCTGTAAGGTTGGTAGGTTCTTTAATTGCTCTTTAAGTTTTTGAAATGCTTCTTCGCATTCTTCTGTCCATGTTACTTTCGGGCTTGACGATTTTATTAATTTGAACAGAGGTTGTAACGTGTCTGCCCCCCTTGCTAAGAACCTGCTTAATGCGTTTATCTTTCCGTTAAGTTTCTGGACTTCTTTTATTGTCTTTGGCGGGGTCATTGCCATTATTGCCTCTAATTTTTCCGTACGGGCTTTTATCCCGTGGGGAGTTATTTTGAAACCCAAAAAATGCCCTTCGGTGACCCCGAAGGAACATTTTTTTGCCTTTAATCGTAAACCTGCTTTTCTGATGTTATCAAAAGTCTCCTTCAGATCTGTCAAGTGCTCTGCGACTGTTTTGGAACAAACTAGAATATCGTCCACATATACCTCAAGGTTCCTCCCGATTTGATCCTTAAATATTTGGTCCATAGCCCTCTGGAATGTTGCTCCTGCATTACGTAATCCGAAAGGCATTACTCTGAAACAAAAGGTACCTGTTTCTGATATAAAAGATGTCTTTTCTTCATCCTCTCTAGCCATAGGTATCTGATTATAGCCAGAGTGTGCGTCCATGAAACTGAGTAATTTACATCCTGATGCTTGGTCAACTAAATGGTCTACCGATGGGAGTGGGTATGAATCCTTAGGGCAAACCTTATTTACATTTGTGAAATCTACACACATTCTCCATCCTCCATCTGCTTTCTTTACCATTACTACATTTGATAACCATTCCGGGTATTTCACTGGTCGAATGAAATTTGCTTCCATGAGTTTTCGTACTTCTTCAGCTGCCGCCTCTTTCCTATCTCCTCTTAACGGCCTCATCTTCTGCCTTACTGGTCGCACGTGCTTCCCTACCGCTAATCTGTGTTCCGTAAGGCTCCGGTCGATCCCTTTGAGTTCTGTTACGTCTCTGGCGAACAGATCTTCGTTCTCTCTGAGTAGTTTTACGATATCATTCTTAATTTCTTGCGGAAGGTCGGCGCCTACTTGTATGTTGCCCCCACTTAGTTCCACTGCTACCGTATCTGAAGCAGACTCGAGTTTTAGGCGTTCCTCTTTGACAGTATGTGGGAGTTTATTTTTTTCTTCTGCTGCAGTCATTACTTGCCCTGTCGAGTTTATATAACATTCTCTCGCTTTCTTCTGTGATCCTTTAACTGTGCATATCCCTGCTTCCGATGGAAATTTTAAACATTGGTGCAGAGATGATGTTACCGCCCCAAATGCATGTAATGCTATTCTTCCTAATATTGCATTGTATCCAGACGAAAATGGCACTACCGAGAATTTCACTATCATTGTTGTTTCTTGCGTAAATTTTCCCAATGTTATTGGGATGCCTATTGTTCCTAGCATTTGGACTTCTCCTTGGCCGAATCCAGTGATTGGTGTACCACACGGACCCAAATCTGCCCTGCAAAAACCCAGTTGATCAAATGCACTCCAGTATAGCACATCTACTGAAGCTCCTGTATCCACTAGCACTCTGTTTAGTCTAATTCTTTGCTTGTCCTCCCTCTGTACAATAAGTGTTATGACCAATGGATCATGATGTGGAACCGTGATTCCTGTCAGATCTTCATTTGAAAAACGGATATCCTCTCCTGCTTTGATTTTTTTTATTACTCCATCCGTCCGGCTAAGGTCCTGTGCATATCTTTTTCCTTCGAATCCTGTTCCTCCTCTGGCTGCTTCTCCTCCTGATATTGCTAATATTTCTCCGATATTCCTTCCATCCTGATCATCTCTACGGTTCTGATATCCTGACGTCCCTGTGGTCTTGATGTCATGTAGGCACTGGTGCTGTTCGTCGCGGTAGGGGAGAAGGTAACCTCTGCCGTACGGGTAGCGAGCCTTGCCGCTCTTGTATTCTTTCTAGTTCCTTTGCCAGAATCCAACACTCGGTCGTGGTATGTCCTATGTCTTCATGATATTCACAATATAAGTGTGGATTTCTGTTAATTGCTGTCTCCGTACGCATTGGTCGCGGTTCTGGAAGCATCCTATCTTCCCTTAGCGCTAAAAATATCTGCCGTTGGTTTGGAAACGGGATGACCCTTGGTGGGCCGTAATTGATGAAGCTTTCCCTTGGGAAAGTGGTCCTTCTTGCATTATCCTCTGGCAACTCCCTGTTTTGCGGTCGGGTTTCCAGTCTTGGCTGCTTTTGCTGTATATTTTGATCGTACTGGCCTTTCGGTCTTTGACGTATCTGTTTATATTTTGCTTCGTGGTAATCTTCTACGTTTGATTCTTTGTACGATCTCTCCATAGCTTCTGCAAACGTTGATGGGAGATCCCGTACCAAATCCCCTGAAAACCTGGTTGGTCTTAATCCGTTAACTAGTGCCATCAGGACTCCTTCCTCTGAACAAACGACTTTTTGAACTGCTATCGCAAACCGATCCATATATTCTCGCGTTGACTCTCGATCTCCCTGTACAACTGTTAATAAAGTTGTATTTAAGCCTTTGCGCCTTATTTTATGCCCGAAGGCAATTTTAAACGATTTTTCCAAGTCTTTGAATGAATTGATGCTTCCCACCGGAAGATTTCTGTACCAACCCACTGCTTCTCCCTTCAAAGTTCTTCTAAACATACGACACCAAATGTCTCTTCGCCCAGTGGTATCCTCCATTTCCATACGAAACGAATGAACGTGATCTTCCGGATCCGTTGTACCATCATATGATGAAATTTTTGGGGCTCTCCACCCCGTCGGGTATCCTTCCACTAAAAGATGTCGTGCTAGAGCTTCTTCGTTGTCTGTTGGTGTTAGTTGGTCCAGATAACCAATTGATGGCCGTACGGGGATGTTTTCATGTATGTTCCTATTTGCCATTGACACAATTTGTTCCTGAAGTTGTCTTTGATTATTTTGTAAATCCGCGATAATTGATATGAGTTGACTCTCCCTTGGTTCCCGTAATATGGGGAATGTTCTCCCATATTCCCCTTGGTCGTTTCTGTATTGTTCTGGTGATCTTGATCGGCTTTGCTCCGACCAACTTGCAGCAATCCCATCTTCTGGTGTTGATTCTACAAAGAGTCGGGGATTCTCGCACGTATGCTGCTGAGGGTGATAGGGTGCTTCTTCGATATTTTCTTCTAAGTGCACCGGTTCGCCTACACCTTGGCTTTCAAGAGGAACCGTCGACAGCCGATTCCCGTGCGTCTCTGCCGCCAAGTTTTCTTCCATCTGAATTATCCGCTCCGGCTGTTCTGCATCCATTTTGCGTGTTCGATTCACGTCAGGTTCACCACTGATCGCGTCCCTCTGGAAAAGGTGGCTGATCCTCTCTCTTCCCGTATAATCACAAGTATATTACAAGTATGTTCTAAATGTATTACAAGTGATCTCCCCCTTTACACTTCACCCCTAGGGGTATTTATACAATTTCCTATCGGACTCTGGGTCCTATGTTTTCGGATTAGGTTCCGGCATGATGGATCCGACATACTTGGGACGCCATCTTTGGAATGTTAACTGCTCGGGCTGACGGGTCCTTCCAGCCGGCCTGGTCGGGCGAATGTTCGTGGGGCTGACGGGACCGCCCGGACGATCTGAACGGGCTATTGTCCTCGGAATGACTTGGGCTTTCTTCTATTCATCTTGCTGAATCTCGCTTCTAGACTTCTTCGTGGGCCTGGGCTGGTAACTTGGGGGTACCATCAATTTGGATTCTAGTGCCTCCAGTCACATGACACCAGACCTCACTGCTTTCACAACCTATGAAATTGCTCCAGGTACTCAATATGTAATAATAGGAAGTGGAGACTATTTACCCGTAAAATACAGAGGGAGAATAACCCTAAAATTTAAAGGAAAAGAATATAATTTAGAGTAAGGTTGTAAATGGGTTGGGTCTGGGACGGCTGAGCTGGACCCGGACCCATAAACTTGGCCCGGGTTACTAAATTGTTTGGACCCGAACCCGACCCATAAAAAAATCCGGGTCTAGTCCGGGTCTAAAAAAAAAACTAAAAAACAATAAATAATTAAGAATATAAAAATAGTTAATAAATTTTAGTAAAATAAATAAACAAATATTGATGTATTTATATTAAATCCTTAAGTTACTAATATAATATACAATATATATTAAAATATTTATATTTAAACCCCTAACTTACTAAAATATTAATATATATTTTTTTCTAACATTTAAAATAGTCAGGTCCGGGTCCATCCGGGTCTGGCTAATCTGGACTCCGACCCGGACCCGGTCATCCAGGTCTAAACCCTTTGGTGGGTCCGAAATTGGTCCCAGACCCGTTGACAACCTTAATTTAGAGAGTGTGTTGTGTATACCAGGGTTAAAGAAGAATTTAATGTCAATTCAGAAATTATCTAGAGATTTAAACTGTGTCATTGTGTTTGATGACAAAAATTTTCTTGTAAAGGACCAAGTCACTATGGAGACGTTATTTTCTGACAGTAGCTCAGAAGGACTGTACTACATCTATCCAGATAAACAGGCTCACTACGGGATCAGGACTTCAAACGAGGTGTGACATGATAGGCCAGGACACCCATCAGAGGTTGTTTTAAAAAGTACTGAACTTGATTTGCAGATGAAGACCTCAGGGGATGACACTAAATTCTGCTCAGTTTGCCCTCTAGGGAAAGTTCATCAACTACCATTTACTAGAAGAAATGTAATAGCTGAAGAACCATTACAAATACTACACATAGACCTGTGGGTTCCAGCACCTATAGGAAATTTCAAATTTTATGTTTCTATTATAGATGAGTGTACTAGATTCATTTGGCTCTATCCAATAAGCAATAAAGCAGAATTTTACTCAGTTTTTGTAAAATTTCATGATTTGGTTGAAAGATACTTAGGGAAGAAAATAAAAGAAATCCAAACTGACCAAGGTGGGGAATTTATGAACATAAGATTCAAGAAATACTTTGAGGAGAAAGGCATCAATCATAAACTGTCTTGTGCCTATACCCCCCAACAGCATGGTCTGGTAGAAAGGAGACATAGGCAAATTTTAGAGGTGGGGAGATGTTTACTAATAAAATCAAAAATACCAGAAGAATATTGGCCAGAAGTGTTCTCCTCAGCTGTGTATATAATTAATAGACTAAAAACACCAATCCTAAATAACAAGAGCCCATTTGAAACACTGATGAAAAGACCACTAGATTACACATTACTAAAGACATTAGGGTGTGAATGCTATCCCTTATTACCAAAGGAGGGAAGACACAAATTGATGCCTAAATCCAAGAAGTGTGTATTTCTAGGGTATGCTACTCAACAAAAAGGATGTAGGTGTCTAGACATAGAAACCAGAAAAATTAGAATCTGTAGGAATGTGGTGTTTAATGAGAATTCCTTCCCATTTACTGATTCTTTAAAATCAGTAGATGTTCAATCCAAACCCATAAGGCCAGTGGAATTGGTATCTCAAATAAGGATACCAATCACAAGGTTAGGTACAAGTAGACTTTTTAATGAAAATGTGAGTGAAATATCAAATGGAATATCTAGTTTAGGTAGGAATCATTTTGATTCTCTATCTAACGGAGATATAATTCCATACAATCAAAATATATCAAATGAAGTCAATAGCTTGGATAGGAATCAATCTGATTCTCTATCTAACAGAAATCAAGGTGTTAGTCTCCCAAGTCATAGGTCAGAGTCTAACTTAGATAGATCTAATGACAGTTTGGAATCTACTCCATTAACTGTTATCTCTAGTACTGAAAATAGGGTTAATTTGGAATTGAATCCAAATATAAACCCTTCTACCTCTGAAACTCAAGTTCAGAGGGTTCCTCCTGTTTTAGATCTAAAAAGATCAGCAAGGGAGAAATTTCCAAATCTATTGTACAAGGATTATAATATGTGTACTTCTGATAAAAGTTTTAATAGTATAATTGTTTCTAATGATATTGTTGAGCCTACATGCTTTTTACAGGCCAATAAACACAGATGTTGGAAGGAGGCAATGGAAGAAGAAATGACAGCTATCAAAGAAAATAATACTTGGATACTGGTACCAAAAGAGGAATATATGAATGTGATTGGCTCTAAGTGGGTATATAAGGTAAAAAGAAAGGCTGATGGGAGCATAGAAAGATGTAAAGCTAGGTTGGTGGCACAAGGCTATAATCAGGAGGAAGGGGTGGACTTTCAAAACACATACGGTCCAGTAGTAAAAATCTCAACAGTTAGGATGTTCTATCAGTGGCAGTGACTCATGGATGGCCCTTAAAGCAACTGGATGTCAGAAATGCCTTCTTAAATGGCACACTACATGAGACTGTATACATGGAACAACCCAAAGGATATGAAGATAAAAACAGATTGGGGGATGTATGCCTACTGCAGAAAGCATTATATGGCCTCAAACATGCCCCTAGAGCTTGATACCTCAGATTGCATCAGTATCTAATTTCTGAGGATTTCAAAAACTCAGATGTCGATGCTTCACTCTTCTATAAGGTTAATGGTGAGTTTAAGCTATTAATCTTAGTTTATGTAGATGATATTCTTGTGACAGGGCCAGATGAAGGTGAGATAAAAGAGTTTGTAAAGAGGTTGTGTGAAACCTTCAAATGCAAAGATATGGGCAGACTAAGTTTCTTCTTAGGTATTCAATGTATATATCAGGGAGAAAATATGATTCTATCTCAAGAGAAGTATGTCAAAGAAATATTAGAAAAGTTTGGTTATGATAAATCAAACCCTGTAAGGACATCAATGACTCTGTCACAGAAGTTACATCAGGACATGGGCAACATAGTAGAGGATATAACATAATATAGGAGCATGGTAGGGAGCTTACAATATTTAGCTCTTACCAGACCTAACTTATCATTTGCAATAAATCAGGTATGTCGATTTCTTCAGAATCCAAAGGAAGGACATTTGTTAGCTGTAAGAAGGATGTTTAATTAGATACCTACAAGGTACCTCTAACTTGAGACTGAGGATCACAAAAGGGTCAGAAACAACATTAAATTTAACTGCCTACACAAATTCTGATTGGGGAGGATCACTAGATAGAAGGTCAAAAACTGTCTCAAGTGTGTGGTATATATGGCAACAATTTATTATCTTGGTCTGCTAAAAAGCAACCGGCAATCTCAAATTCAAGTTCAGAAGCAGAATTCAAAGCTATGGCCCATGTTACTTCAAAGATCAGATGGTACTGCTATTTGTTTAGAGAATTGGAAATAAAGTTAAAATCACCCCCAACTCTCCTATGTGATAACAAGTCAGCCATCTTCATGGCTAAGAATCCTACAATTACATCACGATCTAGACACATAGAAATTTCATATTATTTTGTAAGAGAGCTAATAAATAGGGGAGTTCTAAGAGTAGAATATGTACCAACTTCCATGCAATATGCAAATGGTTTCACTAAAATATTGGGTACAGACGATTTCATGAGGCACAGACATCGCCACAAGCTGGTTCCAGCAAGCTCTTGTACAATGTCTGACACTTCAAATCTTCAAGGTTATTCCCTTTCAGATTTGCGGGAGGATGTGAAGAATAACTGCAATCACACTTGAAATAAATATCAAATATTTAAATAAATGCAATAAAATTTAATAAACTCCTAACTGCCAAAACAAAAAGATATTTTATATCTGAAAACTATAAAAGCAAGGGATAATAAAGTTGGAGAACTACCGAGATATTTTACATTTGTAAGTTTCTTTTTCTTCTGCCTTCGTTGATCATTTCCAGTGCTTGCGATTCCTTAGGTTTGTCTTTGTTAAAGATATCCATTTCCTGTTTCTTGTCACATTACAGGTATATCTCTAGTCTACATTCCAGAATTTCAGTTCTTTTGATTCAGTTTCAGTTCTTGCTATTGACATCATATTCAATCATCTTAATGTGTATTTCATTCCAAACACTTTTATACATGTTAGTTTAAATCATTTCTTTCAAATTCAATTTTACACTGTAAATTATTTTCTGTCTAATTCAGTTTAAATTCCATTTCATAACTACAGAATTTTAAATTCAACATTCTGTTTCTTTAAAATTCTGCAATTAAAAGTTACTTTCCAATTAAATTCAATTCTACTTTCAATTCAATTCAATTTTATTTTCCTTTTTCCAATTCAATTCAACTCTATTCTATTGTTTGTTTGTTTGTTCAATTTAATTCAATTCGTTTCAATTATGATTCTGTCTAGTTTCTTTTCATTTGGTATTGATTTTAATTAGTTCAATTTAATTCTGTTAGTTTCAATTCTTCATTTATCAATACCTAGATAATTCTATCACTCATTAGTACTCTTAAATTCATTTCTTTACATTACCTGCTTTATATAAAATCTCATATGAAAATCCCAATAATTTTGTTAGAAAATATTGTTGTTCCGGGCAGTCGCGTATCTAGGATTCCTCGACAGGGGAGGCAAGATTCGCCGAAAGCGTTTTCTTCTTCTTCTACTAATTAAAAAATAAAATTCTGCCATCACCTATTCATTGAATCGATTATAAAAACCTATAAAAATTCAATACATTCATTCTATACAATAATTAATATTTAATACATTAATTAATATTCAAATTAAAAATAAACACATTAATTCAATTAACAATAAAAATTCTAAATACATTAAACATTACTTCATTGTCCTAAGACAATGACACATATCATTAAATATTTTTAAAAATATCTTTCTCGATATATGTTACTAAATAATCATTTATCAAACTATCACCAAATTTATATATATATTAAATATAAATTTAATATGTTAAATATAAATTTAATATATAAAATATAAAATATTTTAATATATTAAATATTGGGAGAGGGCAAGAGAATATATTAAATATTGTAAAATTTATATATTAACTTTTGAAAAATATTAATATATTGTGAAAATTGCATTTAACACCCTATAAATTTTTTTATTACATATAGGTCATTTTTAATTCCCCAAATTTCAGGGGGGGCAATTTCCCTCCCTTGTCCACCCCTGGCTACGCCACTGGTTCCGGGGATTGTATTGATTGTGTCAACAAGTTTTTAAGACTTTGGTGGTCCGTCCGGATAATGAAGGGTCGACCCAAGAGGTAATGTCGCCATTTCCTAACCGATTCTGTTACGGCCAATAATTCTTTAGCATACTGTTGGTACCATGGACCGCGGACCGCGGCCCATGGACCGAACCGGCCCTGTCGACGGCCCGGGCGAACGTGCGAGCCCACGAGGTCCAAGGACAGCGATGGAAGGCTATAAATACCTCCCCTGGTCCAACAGAGGAGGAGGTTGATAATTCTTAGAGTTACACTTGTACTAGGTTGGACGGCGAGCTTACTCCGGCGAGCCCACACACCAACAGTGGTGAACCTGACGTGAACTGAACACACGACAGCCGGAGGAGAGGAGGATGACGAGAGGGGAATATCAAGTAGGGGAGTGCTCGAAGCGACCCGAGCGGGAGCGGGCAGCAGTGGAGTACCGGCCGGCGTGGCACCACTCCCGCGACCGGTACTCGGAGGAGGTAAGGGCCAACGAGGAGTGGGACGCCCAGGAGGAGAGGTTGCGTATGGAGTTCGAGGAAATAAGGTACGGGTGGGAGTCGCCCAGAAGAAGCGGACGCAGCAGACCAGCGTCCCCACCAGAGCGCGGTCACGGTCGCGGTCCCGGGAGAAAAGGGAAAGGGAGCACGAGAGGCTCCGGCGAAGGGAACACGCGGAGGAGAGGGAGCGCGCGGAAAGGCAGAGTAAGCGGGAAAGGATGCAGCTCGTGGAACTGATATCCACCCTACAGGAGAGCCAACGTCAGCTACAGGAGCAAGTACACCAGCTCACAGTGACCCCCCACACCCTGGAGTCGGACAGGGGCGGAGGCGGAGACCCCATGTACGGACTAGCTCCCTCGGTCCGGGGGACCGGGAGCGATACACCCCCGGATGGGAGACCCGGGAGCGGCGCCCCACCCGTGGAAGCCCCGCAAGCCATTGCGGCACCGGCGTCAGGAGGGGCAGCGGAGAGGCCCTAGCGCAGCACTTGTTAGACGAAGAGTACCCGCTGGGCTGGAGGGCCCCGAAGATCCCGTATTACAAGGGCGACACAGACCCGGAGGACCACCTGCACTCGTTCAAGACCAACATGGAAGACAGGACGAGCAGGAAGGACATCTGGTGTCGAATATTCCGCAGGGCCCTGACGGGCGACGCGATAGCCTGGTACAGGACGCTGCCGACAGGATCCGTGCACACCTACGAGGGCCTAGTAGCGGTATTCCGGGCGGAGTCGGAGAGCACGCGCGCATACATGGATCGGTTCGCGAGCGAGGTACAGAAGATCGAGGGGATCTCGGAAGAAGTGGTGCTATACACCCTCACGAATGGCCTCCGACCCACGTATTTCGCGGGGGACCTGGTAAGGAAGCCGCCGAGAACTTTCGCCGAGGCCATGGAAAGATCCCACGGAGAGAGCAATGTGGAGGACTACCTGGGCGCGAAGATCCTGGAGTGCAGGCGGCAACAGAGGGGGAAGGGCACCCCCGCAAACACGGGGGGGCAGCAGCAGCAGAGCCAGCCTCAGCATCAACAACTGCAAGCCAAGCCCCCAGCGGCGCCACAGACGCCCGCGTACAGGACCGGCACCCCGGCAGGAGCGGGACGAAGGGAAGTAGGCCCTACCCCGGCAGCGAATCAAAGGCAGGTCTTCCTCACGTTGAGCGGAATGGGAACCCTACCCCCGCCAAGGCCAATGAGGAAAGACACGGCGGCGTTTAGGGATACTCGCAGGTTTTGTGAGTACCACGAGGATAACGGCTACACGACGGCCGAATGCCTGAACCTAGCGAGGGTTCTAAACAAAATGAAACCCGCAAACGGAGCCCCCCCGGCCCCGACGGCAAGGCGCCCGACGGTGATATTCACAGGACACCAAGTGCCGAAGCAAAAGCCGGCGGACGAAGCAATAGGGGACATCCTCACCATCGCAGGAGGAGGGGCTTCGAGGGGCGACGACCCATGGGAGGGGCGGCGGTACGCGTCTGACGTGGACCGGACGACAGGGGCCAAGCGCCCGCGAATGAACTTGGAAATCTCGTTCACGGAGGACGACATGAAGGACATCACCACGCCCCACGACGATCCCCTAGTCATAACCCCCATCTTCCAAAGGGGGGACAAGTCCAGCGTATGACTGCACAGGGTCCTCGTGGACACGGGGGCGTCGGTGGATGTACTGTACTGGAATGCTTTCGTCGACCTCGGCCTGGCCCGCGCGGACCTACTCCCATGTCGGGCCCCCATCAGAGGATTCGGGCAGTCAGAAGTTGTGGTGGCAGGAACGATTTCCATCCCGGTCACCCTGGGACGACATGCCCAAGCAAAGACGGTCGAAGTCATATTCACGGTCGTAAACTTCACGTCCGGATACAATGCCATCCTGGGAAGGAAGGCGCTGCACGCCTTCCAGGCAGTAATGTCTTCGCTCCACTAATGCCTCAAGTTCCCAACTGAAGGGGGAGTTTGCACAGTCAGGGGGTCCCAGAAGAAGGCGCGCGAGTGCTACTTCAATTCGGTCGGCGAAGTGATGACGTCAGGCGAAGGCCTACCGCACTCGATGCGGGAGCACATTACAAGACCCGAGCCAGCATCCCACACGACCCAAATGGGCCTCGGTCGGGGCGAGGTTCGAATAGGAAGGGACCTCCCGCAGGATTTCAGGGAGGGGCTAGAGCAGCTCCTGAGAAAAAACGAAGACATGTTTGCTAGCGAGCTGGGGGAGCTGAGCGGCGTGCCTAGGACGTTGGCGGAGCACAAGCTGGCGGTAGCCCCGGGCGCCCACCCCGTCAGGCAAAAATTACGCCCGCGAAGGGCAGAAAAGAGGGAGGCGTCCGAGATGGAAGTCAAGAAGCTCCTCCGAGCGGGCTTCATTCGCTCAGTGCGTTACCCCGCCTGGCTGTCCAACGTGGTGATGGTAAGGAAAGCAGATTCGGGATGGAGGATGTGCGTCGACTTCACCAACCTGAACAAAACGTGCCCCAAGGATAGTTATCCGCTGCCGTCGGTGGACCGGCCGGTGGACCAGAGTTCCGGGTGCGGGATGCTGAGCTTCATGGACGCACACTCGGGGTACAACCAAGTGCCCATGGCGTGGGAAGACGAGGAGAAGACGTCGTTCATCACAGAGATGGGCACCTTCTGCTTTAGAGTAATGCCTTTCGGCCTACGCAATGCTGGGGCGACGTTCCAGAGGCTGATGGACAAGGTATTCGAGGCACAGATAGGCAGGAACGAGGAAGTATACGTGGACGACATACTCGTCCGGTCGAAGGAGGTCGGAACGCACATGGCCGATTTAGAAGAGACCTTTGCCAAGGTCCGAAAGGCAGGGCTCAAACTAAAAGCCAAGAAGTGCGCGTTCGGAGTCAAGGAGGGGCATTTCCTGGGTTTCCGAATCACGCCCGAAGGAATCAAGCCAAGAGAAGAGAAGGTTGAGGCCGTTATGGCTATGAACCCCCCGCGGACGCTGAAGGAAGTCCAGAAGCTAAATGGAAGAGTGGCGGCATTAAGCAGATTCCTGCCAAGAACGACAGACCGTTTAAAGCCATTCTTCCAACTGTTAAGGAACCCAGGACCCAGAGTGGTGTGGTCAGACGAATGCGAGGCGGCGTTCAGAGAACTCAAGCTCCAGCTTTCGAGCCTGCCAACGCTCCGCCCCCAAACAAGGGGGGAACCACTCACCATGTACGTAGCATGCTCAGATGCGGCCGTCAGCGCAGTCCTAATCTCGGAAGAGGGAGGCGCACAAAGGCCGGTATATTACCATTCCCGGTCGTTGATAGGAGCGGAGGAGAGATACCCGGAAATCGAGAGACTAGCCCTGGCGGTGGTCTTGGCAGTCCGAAGGTTGAAACCATACTTTCACACCCACACGGTCACGATCCCAACGGCCTACCCACTACTGCAACTGCTGCAAAAGCCGGACGTCTCAGGAAGACTGACCAAATGGGCCATGGAACTTAGCGAATTCCACCTGGTTATCGTGCCGGCAAGGGCAATTAAAGGACAAGCAGTGGCGGACTTCATGGCCGAATTGGCCCCGAGGGAAGGCGAGAAAACGGACGAACAGTGGTGGACGGCCCATATAGACGGGTCGTCCAGCAACAATGGTTGCGGCGCGGGGGTCGTGGTCAAATCCCCGACGGGGGAGAAGATCGAGTATTCGATCCATTTCGAGTTCCGGGCGACCAATAACGCAGCAGAGTACGAGGCCCTCCTCTCGGGGATCAGGCTAACTCGCGCGTTAGGCGCGCCCAGGGTGCACTTTCACATGGACTCCCGGCTGGTAGCTAACCAAGTCAGAGGAGACTTCATGTCCAAGGAAGACTCAATGGCGAGCTATGTGGCCGAAACGAGAGCGGCCTTGGGCAAGCTCGAAGAGTGGAGGATCTCCCAAATAGGGAGAGAGAGCAACGGGGAGGCCGACACGCTGGCCAAACTAGGAGCATCCCCAGGAAAGACGGAGGGAAGGTGGATCCAGATCGAGAACCAAGAGCGGCCGACGACGACCAGCAGCCCTAGGCCGGCCAGGGCATGCGGTGTGATAACGTCGGGGGATTGGAGAACGCCAATCAAGAGGTTCATCGAGGCAAGCGAAGCGCCAGCAGACTCGATGGAGGCCAGGAAGCTAAGGAACAGAGCGGCCTGGTTTGTGGTGGCCCAGGACAAGCTGTACCGACGGTCGGCAGCAGAGGAGGCCCCCCTGCGACTATGCGTCCCACGGGAGGATGGTAAAGCCATCGCACGGAGCCTGCACGAGGGGGCGAACGGAGCACCAGGGCGGCAGGGCGCTGGAGAAGCAAGTAACCAGGCAAGGCTACTACTGGCCCGAGTCGATAAAGGATTCGGAAGAGATCGTCGATCGGTGCGACGAATGCCAGAGGCATTCGAACGTCCAAAGGCGGCCGTCTACCTTGATGAAAGCCGTAACGACACCGGTGCCATTCGCAAGGTGGGGAATCGACATAGTCGGGCCGTTCCCACCAGCGGTTGACTACTTCACAAAGTGGGCCGAAGCGGAGGCCACAAATACGATCAGCGAACAGAATGTGCTGAACTTCGTCTTCAGGAACATCGTCTGCTGATTCGGGGTCCCGATCCAGATAATAACGGACAACGGAACGCAGTTCACGGGCAAAAAGCTAAGAGAGTTCTGCGAAGACAGCGGGATCAAGTTGAGCTTCGCACCAGTCTACCACCCGCAGGCAAACGGATAGGTAGAGGTCACGAACCGGACGATAACATCAATCCTGAAGAGGAAGGTGGGCGAACACCCGGGAAACTGGGCGGACCTAGTCCCGGAGACCATGTGGGCGTACCACACGACCATCCGGACCCCCACGGGCCAGACCCCATTCGCCCTCGCATTCGGGATGGAGGCGGTAGCACCGGCCGAATTGGTATGGCCGACGGCACGCGTCGAGCAGTTCCAGCCAGGGACGAACGACCAAGCGATGTTCCTAGAAAGGGAGCACCTAGAGAGCCGAAGGGAGGAGGCGTCCATCAGGGACCTCACCTACAAATGAAGGGTGGCAAGGTACCACAACGAAAGAGTGGCCGACAAGAACTTGGCGCCAGGACCTGGTGTTGAGAAACGCCAAGGTAACGGAAGTCGACCAGACAAAGGGAAAATTATCAGCAAGATGGGAGGGCCCGTACGTCATCACGGACGGCTAGTAAACGGACGCGGAGAGAGGAAGATTTAAAATACCCACAAACAAGTATAAAAGCGAAGAAAAAAGTTAAGTGTTATTACAAAAAAAAAGGGGGGTAAGAGTTTTTCCCGTACAAAAAAAAGGAGAGAAAAAACAGGTAAACTACTCAAAGGGAGGGTCCACGTAGTCGGGGAAGTCGGCCTCAAGGTTTTGCTCCTCGCTATCGCTCACGTCCAATGGAGGCTGATAGGAGGGAACGCCCGTCTTCTTCCAGTCGTCCCACTAGAGGCGGCTCCGGGGCACGACACTGCGCGACAGGGGCGGGTAGGCAAGCTCGCACATCTAGCGTCCGTGCAGATAACCTTTTCAGAAACCATCGCGTTTGGAGTCTGCCATCAAGATAGCATGGTCCTCCTTCAGCTCGGCCAAGCGGGTCTCGAAAGTGGGAACAAAGCCCTTGATAAAAGCGTTCTTCGCGGCGACGGCAAAGGCCTCCTCCGCGGCGGTGGCCCGAGGTTTCTCTTCCTCGGCAGCCCGGCATACGTCGACAGCCAGAAGATCCCGCTCCCGCTCGACCGCGTCCAGTCGGGCCGTCGCCGCGGCAAGTTCGGCTTGCACTCGCTGAAGTTCCTCGTTCTACCGAAAGCCCTGTTCCAGCCGAACCTGGGTGAGGACCGAAAGCTGCAGCATCTGATGATGCAGGTCGAGGTCGATGGCCGACAGAGGACGGGCGAGTAGCCGAACGTACTCGTTTTCGGGCGTCAGCCAAGGCCCGGCATCTGCAAGTTTCTGCTTGAGGATCCCGCCGAGGCAGGGCAAGGAAGACGCAGAGTCGACAGGGGTGTTGAAGCTGATCGTGTTCTCGAGATCCCGCAGGAGAGAGCGAAAGTGCTCAGGATCCAAGGGCTCGGGATCCGACCCCCCGGTCCGAAGGTGGGAATCATCGTGCCCGGCAGACGGGGGATCAGAGCGGCTGGGTTCGGGAGAGTCCAAGTCCTCAATTTCGGCCGTCCCCCCAGAGAAGCGGCGACTGACTTGCGTTTCTCGGCCCGAGCTTTCTTCCTTCGTCGTCGTTCGGCCTGGCTGTTTAGAAGGCTGGCGTCCGATTCGACCGGGGCGTCACGCTCGGCCTCGGGAGTGCTTGCAGGCGGGGAAGCAACAGGAGTCTCGAACTGGACGGCGTCGAGCGGCCTTTTCTTCAGACGTTTGGGCGGGCCGTCCCGAAAGTAGGACGTCTTCACGGGCAAGGCCAGATGTTGTTCGTAGCTCCAGGACTGGGCCAGCGTCCGAGCATTGACGGCCCCGCGGCGGTAAATTTCAGTAAGAACCTCCTGGGAGAGTTGGGCCATGGGCTCCAAGGAGTTTCGGCTGGGGGCGGCAGTCCGAGTCTTCAGCGGCGTCAACAGATTCCAACGCGAGGGGACAGTAGCGTCCGACTCCAACGGCCCAAGGGCGCCAACGGAGAAGAAAAAGAAGCGGTCCCGCCAGTGGTGAGATCGGTCGACCAGCTGGTCGAAGAGGGCGCCACCCGATCTCTGAGCGATTAGCAGACGACGGCGGTCGGTGGTCATGGCGGTCATGGTGAACCAAATCAGGAAGACGGGCAGGAAGACGTCGATGTCGGACCGACGGCAGAGAAGGATGCAGGTCATCAAGCGGTCGATGGCGGCCGGGGGGAACTGAGAGATCGAGATCTCGCAGAAATGCATCGCCTCGGCCACCAGAGGGGGGAGCGGGAGAACGAGGCCGGCCTCGGCGTAAGGCGTGTAGAGGGCGACCATGCCCGGCGGCGGATTGGAGGCGAGGCGGTTCCCGGCCTCGGTAAAGGGCAGATCCAGCTGGCCCATCTTCGCCAACGCTTCCCGGATCACATCGACCCCGACGATGGACAGCGGGTCTTTGCTGGTAGGAGCGGCGAAAAGCGACGAGGCCAGGACAACGGCGCCGGCTTCGGCTCGAGCATCGGCGGCGGAAGGAGCGGAAGCCATTAACAACCTAGGAAGGAAGGTCGGAGGCGGAGAAGGTGAAAAGCAAGGTGAGAAGAGACGAGAGTCAGTCGCGAGCAGAAGGGGACGAGGTTTATATAGGGGTTTCGGGGGGCGCGGAAGACGAAGCGTCGCGTACCTGGATTGGTCAGGATTGGATGGGCCGAGGGACCTCCGAGGGAGCCCCGGGCCCGGTCCGTCGGGGAGCAAGGTGAAAGTCAAGGCCCGGCGCGGACGGCGAAGCGGGGGAGAAACGCCCGACGTAGACCCGGCGGTGTCCAGTGACCAAACGATATGCGCGGAACGAGGCGAGGGTGTCCAGACGGGCCCACTAGCGGACCCGACCAACGAGACGACGTAACGAGCAGACCCCCGAGTCGGCGAAAGGGGGACCCGTCGCGGGAATCGAGGGCGGAGCTCGAGAAGGATGCGGACAACGTCGGCAGAAGACGCCGAGTAGCGCAGATATGCACGGACGTGCGAAGACAAAGTCAAAACAAAAGACAAAAACTAAGGCATTCATTAGATTAAAGCAAGTGTTACAATAGCCGGCGATACGGCGGGAAAAAACACACAACACATAACAACAGCGAGTACGGATACAAAAAAGAAATAGGAGAGAAGAAGAACGAGGCGCGCCCCAGACGTCGCCCCGCGAAGGCAGACCCACAGCCCGAATGGACGTGGCCGCGACCGCGGATATCCCCAGGATGGGCCTAACGGGCCGGCTTCGAGGACCCCGACAGGAAGTGGCGCAGGTCAGTAGCCGGGAGGGACGAAGACCCACGGGAGCGACGATGGCCGCGCGACCGACGACGCCTTGGCAGAGAGTCGGGGGCGGCGGCGACAGCAGGAGCGGCGATCGTACCATGTGCGCTGAAAGCACACGAGGTGCCAGCAGAGCCCGGGACGGCGGCGAGAGCGGTACCAGGGTAGGCAACGACAGGAAGGTCCGCGAGAATGTCGGAGCGGCGAACCTGGGAGAGGCGACGGTGGACGTCGATCAACACGGCGTTGAGACGCTGAGTCTCGGCCACGGCCACGCTGTTGGGGACACCGGCGGGCGACATCAGGCACATGGCCCAGGCGGCGTGCTGAAGCTGCACTTCGCGACCGTATTCCTCGAGGATGTCTCGAACACTCATAGCGGAAAGGGAAGGTGATATGAGAAGTTGGAGAGTCGAGCAGGTTATTTATAGGAAGGGGAAGGAGGATGGGCTCAGACACCGAGGAGCGTTAATGGAGGTGGTTGTAGGCGGGGCGGGAGCGGACGGCCCCCAGGCCCCGGCCCGCCAAGGAAGGGGGGAGTACTGTTGGTACCATGGACCGCGGACCGCGGCCATGGACCGAACCGGCCCGGGCGAACGGACGGGCCCGACGTGCGAGCCCACGAGGCCCAAGGACAGCGATGGAAGGCTATAAATACCTCCCCTGGTCCAACAGTGGAGGGGGTTGATAATTCTTAGAGTTACACTTGTACTAGGTTGGACGGCGAGCTTACTCCGGCGAGCCCACACACCAACACATACGTTGAAGAATGTTGTCAGCGAGCAGAAATTTTTCGGCTCAAATAAGCTATTGGATGATTGTTTTGTAGTAAAACTGCACCGATGCCTGTTCCACATGCATCCGTTTCAACAACACAAATTTGAGTGAAATCTGGAAAAATGAGTATCGAAGCTGATGATAATGCAATTTTTAGATTTTTAAAAATTCGTTCCGTGAATTCATCCCACCTAAACCCTTCTTTCTTTAGTAACTCAATTAATGGAGCTGTGATGTGCGCATATCCACTGATAAATTTGCGGTAATAACCCGCTAATCTCAAGAATGACTGATTTTTTTTACCAACTTGGATGTGGGTCATTGCTCAATTGCCTTTATCTTATCTGGATCTGGACCCACTCCTTGGGCTGACACGATATGGCCTAAATAGGTCAACGCCCCTAGTCCAAATTCGCATTTGGTCCTTCTAGCATATAATTCATTTTCTTTCAAAATTTCAAATACCACCCTTAGATGATTTAAATGTGCATGCACATCCTTGCTATATATCAATATGTCATCAAAAAATACCACCACATACTTCCTTAATTGCTTTTTGAATATGGAGTTCATGGTCGCTTGTAATGTGGCCGGAGCGTTGGTAAGTCCGAAGGGCATAACAATAAATTCGTAGTGGGTACCTGTATGGATGTGCATTAATGGGGGTTATTCCTTGCAACAAGAATATCCGGTGTTGGATTTGTCGTATCGGAGGAAGCCCAACTGGATCAGAAAAAATAACTCCAGCCTCTTGTAACACTTTTTCTAATTCTGGCTCAATCACTTGTTCTTCTTTACTTGCTATCTCCGTCGTCAATTGGCAAAAGTAGGCAATTTGTTGATTAGAAAGCAATTTCTGTAATGTCCCCTTCGTCAAAGCTTCTTGAGGTAGGAATGGTTCCCCTTGAATTCGCATTGTCTTGCCTTCTTGTAAAAATTCCATTGTCAACGTACGGTAGTTTGTTAATACTGGACCAAGTGTCTCAAGCCATTGAACACCTAACACCACATTTTCCCTTTCCATGGACAACAGAAATAGATCCGTCTTGATGCTAATACCTTGGCATTTAATTTCCATATTCCGACACACTTCATTGCACAACAAAAACTCCCCCGGGCCAATGTACACCTTGAAATCCGATAATTTTTTTGATGTAACTCCCAATTTTTCGATCAACGATTTCTGCACGAAATTGTGTGTGCTTCCACTGTCTACTAAAATGCCAATATCGTGATTATTGATCTCCCCTTGCACTCGTAACGTTCTGGGGTTGAATGTGCCCGCTAAATCATGTAGGCTGATCTCGGTGAGTTCCAACCTCTCTTCCGTCCTAGCAGCATGAGCCTCCCTTCCCACCGTGTTATCTTCACATTCGATCAAGAAATCATTTTCGGTAGACATCATGAACATGCGACGACCTTTGCAGATATGAGCCGGCGAGTACCTTTCATCACAATTAAAACATAAACCTTTCGCCGTCCTTTCCCGCTTCTCTTCTGGTGATAGTCTTCGCCGTACAATTGGAACCGATTTTGGGTTAATGTCCTCTGGAGCCGACTTCATGATGGGTTCTTCAATATCTGTATTGCTTTGATATGGTTTATGCTTGTACCCTCCCCCTTTGTTGTGGTTGGCCTCTTACATTTTTGCCAATGCAAACACATCTCTTAGTATTGCCGGTTGGGCGATCCTTAACTTGTCATGCAATTTCGGTCATAGACCCCCCAAAAAGAAACTTAACATAGTAGATTCCGACTGTCCCTCCACCAGATTCATTAATTCCTCTAATTTATTGAGATATTGTGCTACTGTTGTTGTTTGTTATAGTCGCAATAACTCTGTTAATTTGTCTTCGTATTTTGAAGCCCCGAACCTTTCTCTCAAGTCGAGCTTGAATTGATCCCACTTTGATAATCGATTATTCCTTCTCATGCCCATCAGCCATCCTAACGTCGATTTAGTCATATGAAAACCTACGATCCGTACCCTGGACGTCTCTGAAATGCTATGGAAATCGAAATACTCCTCGGCTTGGAACAACCACCCTTCGACGCCTACACCTGAGAAATCTGGATAGTCCACTCTGATAGGTTTTATTTTATCCCTATCACCTTGGCCAATCAGTGGCGGCAGTATTTGACCCCTCCCCTATGGTGGTGGTGGTGGCGGAATTATTGGTGCCTCGTTCAGACGATTCTGAATGCCTGCTATAACCTCATCTTATTTTTTTACCAAATCTGTCATCTATCGTAGATGATCCGACATGATGGCCGTGATTTCTTCCTTCTAGTCAACCACTATGAATGAATCTTCTTCTCCTCCTACCGTCATAAACCGTAACCAATTGTATGAAAGAAAATAAAATATTAAATTTCACTAATTATTCAATTAAGTAATACACCTGACACCCTGTCGGTGTCTCTTGTACCAATTCGAATCTTATCCGAATTAGAAAAAGTGGATAATCGCCAATCCTTATGGAAGACTTCTTTGTCCGGCGTTGTCATATCAATTGAAAGCATCAAGATGTTACGATTCCGGCGAGCGAGAGCACATTCGACATTGCTTCTTGTGAGCAACAACGTCACACGAGCACTCTTTCCACTGAGGGAAAGCTTAAGAAGAAGAGAATCTCCAAGATGGAGCCTGAGGTTGAAAGAGGAGTAAACTAATTTCATTCATATATCCATAAATCGTTGGTCCCACCCAACATTATATAAGTTTGGAATGATTTATTCTAAGTGCTAACCAATTACAACTAATTATCCCACTAACTTCCATGGTGGTTAATAGTAAACAAAGTCATTCTTGGTTGAGGGTCTGGGTACCCTCTTGGGTCGTGCCCATGGGTTACTGGGTTTCGTCTCTCCCAACTCTTCTTCTCCGATAGTTGAATCGGTATCCTAGCTGCAACTCTTCTCTTAGTCTTCGTTTAACTTCTTCGATGTCTAGCACCGTAACATTGAGTTTCCCTACGAACCTACTGAGATCGTTTATTTCAAGAGTGTAAAGATACAAAACAAATGTAGAAAGATCGAGAAACTCCATATTCGAGAGAAGAGATATCCCAATCGGAACCTCTCCGAGAAATCCCGCGGTAGTGAGATTCAGATAGGTCAAACTCTGCAATCTCTCGAACCCCGATGACGGAATTCTCGAATGTTGGAATCGATTATAGGCGAGATTAAGATAGCGTAGAGTGGTGGGTGATATTAAAAAGAGAGGCGGAGATATTACCCGATATCTCCGACGAGCTGAGATCGATTTCGATTACCTCGCCGGAGATAGAATCGCATGATACGCCCCTCCATTTACAGCAATCATCTTCTTGTCCCCACATTGCCAACTTTGACTGTCGAGTGAAGTTAAAACCATCCTTCAACTGGAGAAGCAAGAATCTTAATGTGGGGAGACATTGGGCGGCGTAACTCATTGTGAACAACTCCAAAGAGAACCCTAGAAGGAGAAGGTAGAGGAAGAACATGCGAGTCATTTTTGTCGACTAGAGGAAAGGGATGGACTGTATTCACCAGAAAGTTAGATACAAGACGACGGAAGTGGTGAAATTAAAAAGAGAAAGAAAAAAAAACTAATGGAAGTAATGGAGTAATCAAACTATGTCGCGACATTGCGGATTTGTGGTGGATTTGGTAGTTGCTGAGAATTATTAAGCAAATAATTCGAAAATTGCGGGCGGAAGCTTCCACTATATCACGTTCATGTCTCTTTCTTCATTCCTTTTCTATCGGAGTGAAACAGAATACAAACATTTTAGGATGAAATACCATCTTCTGGACGAACACCATCATCGGACGCTCCCCGAACTTCTTCCATGTCCTCCCAGAAGGTCAGGAGTCCAATAGGATTGAACCTATCATCGACGTCGTGAACCGACGATGAAGGAGGAACTGACGATGAAGGAGGACTCTCTCCTTGCCCGTCGGATGGTAGCACTGATGAAGGAGAATATGAAGGCATTGTCGATCGGTTAAAAATCAGTGGTCGAAGGTGATAAATCGGAGGTCGGCAGTAAATAAAATGGAACTTGGTAGTAGAAGATGAAGGTAAAAAATAACAACGTTACCTTACATCCGATGATGGATGACCAACCCATACCATCTGTACCTGCTATCCCTGATGAAATGAGGGAGAATATGGAGGACGACATATAGAAGTATGGGTTGGAGAAGGGAGGGGGAGGACGATGAGTAGAAAAAAATCTACCCGTTACTTAATGATAGCACATGAATGAAAATTTAAATAATTTTTAAAGGTAAAATGGTCATAAAAATTATAGGTGGTTATTTTTAACACAAAAACAACCTAAGGTGGGTATTTTCGACAATAATCTTAAATTTTTTTCTTTCAAGTTTTTTTTGTTTATTGTTCTGTTCAGAGCTTGCATTGATACAAGAGCTCTCCCTCATTTTGATTGATGGAGTTGTTTGATTTTGATATACTATATTTATACTGGTATCCGCTTTGCAGTTTAAGTTTCAAACATGTATTTTTGCTTCCTGTAATGACCACATATTTTCATTCATCATTTTCTCTGTTTAAATTATTTTTTTAAGTGTAACTCTGTAATGTTTTTGGTGAGACATGCCTGATTACGTCAGTCACTCCCAGCAACGCCTTTCAACAAGGACTAGGGTTCCGTCGCTTTATGCCGGACCCCCGGAGAGCTCCACGGTTGCGGAACAAATGTCTACGTCAAGTCCTCAAGTCAACACCTTGGAATCGCTGACTGGGACTACCAAGTCGCCGAATCCAGTGGTGAATCGCCGAGTTGAGACCGAGTTAGTCAGTTCTGGTAGACTGACGACCTCGCTCCTTGGACTCGCTGATTCCACCCTTGGATCGCCGACTCCCATACCTGAGTCGTCGATTCCCAAGCGTTACTTGTGGTTGGCCCACACCATTATGGCACCTTTAACTAGGCACCATAATAGTGTGGGTCCAGCACATTGATTGGAAAACGCCCCAAGGACCCTATAAAAGGGGCCCTTGGGGGTCCTTCCAAGACATTTTCTAATTCCCACTCAACGAGAGTACACTAGGAGCCGAGTCGCCGACTCCCACACCTGAGTCGCCTACTCCCCTCCTCTGCAGGTATTTGACGTAGAGCACGCGTCGTGGATTCCAAAGCCTCCGGTCCTCCTCGCAACCCCGCGAGCCCCCTGGTAGCAGATTACGTGCTTCATCAGTTTTGATGTTTGTTATTTGGGTAAATATTTTTTATGGTTGCACACTTTCACTGATACTGTTGTATATTTTAATTTGTTGTCAGTAAATGACCTAATAACTTTGATTCATTTTGTTTTATTAAGATTTTTCAATTCTAACATGTCATTTTTTATATAGTAAATGTTATCTTACGTTAATAATAAAATTCAGATTCATTTTACTTAATTGGTAAAAAAAATCATCTAATTAACATTCCAATTGAACAAATGAATTTTCAAATTTTTAATATCTTTATTTGTTGTTGAAGTAACAAGGTTTGGTTGAATCGTTGGTTGGTTGGTTGAATGGTTGGTTGGTTGGTTGAATGGTTGTTAAAATCTATTTACTGATGTTCTATTCTATTTGCATCTCTCTTTTCTTTCTTTCTAATTTCTATATCAGAATATCATACTGCTTTTAATTCTTATTCATTCTTTATCTTTGAATTATTTACTGTTTTTGAAATTTTTAATTTAACTATAAGTGTTTTTTTTGCTATTATAAGTTATGATTTGTATGTGTTTATTTTTACAGAGATATTTGAGATTAAAGAGGGTAATACGAAAATAAAAGATTGGAAAAAACTAAGAAAACGAGTACCACCTGTTTGGAGAGCCCCGAAGATCCTTTTGTACAAGGGGAACATCGACCCGGAGGACCACCTCCACTCGTTCAGAATCAACATGAAGGACAGAACGAGCCGGAAAGACATTTGGTGTCGGGTGTTCCGCAGGGCGCTCACGGGCGATGCGATTGCGTGGTACGGAACGCTCCCCGCGGGATCCGTTTACACCTACGAGGACTTGGAGAAGGCGTGTAGGGCGGCTTTCGTGCACCGGCGAAGAAGGCCCGAGTACAGAGTCACCCTCCTCGCTACCAAGCAGAGGGACTTCGAGAGCACCCGCGAATACATGGATCGTTTCGCAGTGGCTTGAGGCCTACCTTCTTCGCGGGGGACCTCTTGAGAAAACCCCCGAGCACATTCACGGAGACCATGGAGAGATCCCACGGAAAGTCTAACGTAGAGGATTACCTGGGGGTGAAAATGCAGGAGCACAAGCGCCAGCAATAGTCCTAGGGCGCCTCGCTCGGGGAAGGTGGACAAGAACAACAGTTGTACGTAGAGCAAGCCCCCGAACGTGCAAAGCTAGTGCACCCGGGGGGCGACGGAAGTTCGGTCCGCCCTCCGCGACGAACCAACGACAGGTATTCCTCACCCTGGGAGAAGTCGACAGTCTGTCGGAGGCAAGACCAATGAGAAAGGATACGACAGCGTTCAGGGACGCCGACCGATACTACGAGTACCACCAGGACATGGGGCACACGATGGGCGAATGCCTAAACTTGGCCAAGGTGTTAGGCAAGATGAACCCCGTGGCCGAAGCGCCACCACCCACACCCACGAGAAAGACGACAGTCATTTCATATTTTTACTCTACCTATCTTATGTTGATCATACATTCATATGTATTTTTATAAAAGATACTTTTAAGATATGAGTTGGGGAGAAAAACCCTGATCGACTCAATGTGTTGTCTTTCTCATATTTTAACCGGCGAAAACTCATCTCCTATACTGAATTTACCTCTTATGAAACTACGTGGCTGACACATGCGACCCTCCCGTAGTCCGTAGAAGATACCCCATATTTTCGAAGATCGTTTCCCTCTTCTTTCCTCATTTTCCATCTCCATGTTATGACGTTTAGTGTTATTATAATTAATCAATTTAAATAGGGTTTGGATTTGCTCGAAGTATCTAAATAGGGTTTAAATAGATGTTGACTAACTTCTCTTCTTTTCTCGTGTTTTTCGATTTGAACTTCTTTATCCTTGTTCCAGTGGTCATGTCTGCAACTATATATGCAACGTGCGATCTCTCGTGTCATAGTGAATTTTCTCTCGTGCTTGCGTTTATTCCTTCTCCTTCCACAATGTCTATGTGGTGGCTGCAACTATTGACCATGTGATTCTCCAACACTTGCACCCTCTCGTCCATCTCTCAGCCTTATTCATCATTTGAGTGAGATTTGTGTTTTACTCGTCTATTATCTCTGACAACTTCTCTCTAATGTACATTCATATATCTGATGTGTAGTCACAAAAGTAAAACAAATGACTTTGTGACTCTTCTGGTCCTCCACATAGTCAACAATCAGTGTCTATACTAAGGTACCTTTCTTGGCAAGCTCTATATTGGTTGTGATCCGCTTTCAACGTGCTCTCCATAGGGTCATGTCGTGTTTGAAGATCCCTCTATTTCCTCAATTAGGTTGTCCACCTGTCCCTAGGATCTTACTGATTCCCAAGCGTTTTTAGAAGAAAAACTTTGTCCTGCACCAGTTCAAATATAAGAATAATTAGTATCGCATTTAAGTATATCGTCAAACTTACCTACTCTGTCAAGCAGTTTAACCCAAATAGATCTGTATTTCGCCTCTTGCTTATATTTTCCATGCTCCTTCCCTGTATATAGAGTTATCCAAAACTATATTCAAATTTTTTATCCATGCTCCTTCCATGCTCCTTCGTCTCTTATTCAAAAAAACTATATAGAGTTATCCAAATTTTTTAAATAATGCAATCGTTTTCCCTTTTCATTGAAATGAGACTTGACTTATTTAGTTGGGGGGTTTTCTGCAATATAACAAAAGAAAGCGTATTATTCTCAAATATATAATTTATATGGGTTTATTTGCAGAGTATACATATAATAAAACCATGGAATTGTAATATCGACGTTTGCCCTAAATTACATCCCTCTTTTCTTTTGCCCTCCTTTCGTTTGCGGCGTCTCTCCACAAAGGTGAGATTTTGATCCTTTTCTCTTAATTTCCTTTTGCTCTACTCCAGTTATCTAAATTCCCTTCCTTAGTATGCTTGCACTACATTCATTATTTTCAGTTTCTTGGTCTGATTTTTAATGATAAGGCAGATAGATATAAAAGGATGACATTTTTTTTGTATTATTTGCACAGATACTGAGGTATCGTGTCATTTTGGTTGCTCTGTTTGCCTAAATTTGTTGTGCTATAGTTATTTGGGTACTCGTTTTCCTGCTCGAATTTAGTTATAATTTTTCTGCCTGTAATGACCCAATAATCTGATACTATGATGCTCGTTTTTTTTCTTTTCTTTATTTCAAGTCTATTTTGTTTATTGTCATATTAGATGCCATAATATATGCAATTAATCTCACTATTGTGTTGTTCGGATATATTGCATTGATACTGGAGTTCTCCCTCATTTTAATTGATAGAGTTGCTTGATTTTGATGTGCTATATTTATATGTACTGGTACCCGCTTTGCAGTTTAAGTTTCATACATATTTTTGCTGCCTGTAATGACCACGTATTTTTTTTCAAATGTAACTCCTTAATGTTTTATTGTTTGCTATTTTTTTCATTCATTGATGTTTTCAATTGATAGTCTCAATTTAATTTTTTTATCGTTTCTTTCTTTCTTTTAAGTTTATTTGTTTATTGTACTGTTTGGATATCTTGCATTGATACTGGAGCTATCCCTCATTTTGATTGATGGAGTTGCTTGATTTTGATATGCTATATTTATACTGGTACCCGCTTTGCAGTTTAAGTTTCATACATATTTTTGCTGCCTGTAATGACCACATATTTTCATTCATTGTTTATTTTTCTGTTTAAAATATTTTTTTCAAATGTAAATCCTTAATATTTTATTGTTAGTGTCTCTAAGGTCGGGCGCTCACACATCTCTCTCTAGTGTTAGTGTCTTCTCTCTCTATTTTCCAGCCCCCTCCCCTGTTGGACCAGGGGAGGTATTTATAGGATTCACTCTAAGGTCTCTTAGCCTCCTAAGCCTCCCTTGACCCAAGCCTGTCGCCCGATGAGGCTTGTGGTCCGTTCGGTCCTTGGTCGGCCGGATGGACCACGGTACCAACACATTCTTTTACCACGTTTGATATAATTAAGCCCAACAATGGAGGGAATGGAGTTCATATAATGGCTCGTGTCGCAAACTATATCAAAAAAAAGGTTTATATTTAATCTTGTAGACTCTAGTCCTGGATCTTGGGTTAATAAGAAAAAGAATGAAAGAAATAGACTTGTATTAAATATAAGATTATATGGTATAAAAATACAAAACTTTCTATAGGGGTTAACTATATATTAATACATCCATAAAAGATTTAAGGAAAAACACTCAAATAATTTTAATTCTAAGTATCATTTCCTTAAATCCCTAAATCGATTTTCACAACCAATCATACTCGGCATTCTCCTCTTTGACTCTCTCTAGGGCTGCTTGGCTTCAGACGTTCATTTTCTAGATTCACAGGTAAGTCATAGGCTGTTTATTTTTAATACGATGACATCCATTATTACATCCCAAAAACATCTTCAGCATTTCATTTTTATTTTACAATTAGATTCACATGCATTTTTCAATTAGAGCATTGTTACCTGTTTTTACCCATTTTTACCCACATTTCTACTCCTCGATTCCCCAGAAGGGGGAGAAAGACTCTTGGAATGGCTTTGAGACGAGTTCACCGGTCCAATGTCTTCGTTATGAATCCTTTGGTAGATATTTTCTCAAATGTTCTGTCAGACTAGAGTTGCATGGTTACTGTTCATGAAATATATGTTAAAGATTTGGTATCCTGAAACTCCTTTCCGACATTCATGTCAAGTCGGGCTGCATAACTGAGGCCAAAAAATCATCCAAAGTATGATACATAAAGATGTAATTTCATGGAGTATCATTATCTCTGGCCTGGCCATGCATGGCAAAGCTGAAGAAACACTAACATGTTTGTCCGACATTAGGAGGACGAGCATAAACCCTAATAACATCGATATGATGTGATCGGATTAGTAGACGAATATATTTGATACTTTGATATGTTGTGCTTTGAGTTTGAGATTCCACCCAAAGTCAGCACTATAGATTCCACCCTAAGCCACGCCGTCTGGATTTAGGAAGCAAAGGGGATGAACCAGACAATCAAAGTAGCAACCAATGTGTACTCATATGGAGTGCGCTACGGTGAGGATCGATCCTAGAGGCGATGAGGGAGTTATCCGGTCAACTTCGACTGGTTGTGTACTTGCCAGACACAAGTGTGGTGTCTCAGAGCATCGACTTATAAGTACTAGCATTTGCATTTGGTCTTATAAGTATATTGAAAAAAACCCTAATTTGGATTGTTAAGAATCTTAGAATGAGCAACAATTGCCATGATTGGATGATCCACCGCCACGAGATCATCCTGTATTCTTGTGTGAAGTTGATTCCATCATATCAAAGATGATAATTGTTCAAGTAAGAACTATTGGTAAAAACAACAGAAAGATCAAATTAGACAAAATTAGAAGAACATTGATGTTTTACATTGCATAGTTACATTCCAAAGATTCCTACTTTCCCTACAATAACGTCCATCACCTCCTTTATGGACCATAGCTCAAGTCTCAACCATGCCACAAGGAGATTAACTCATCTGCTCACAGTAGCTATTAAGGTTGCTGAGAATGCAGAGTTTTAGTCTCGTTGTGTACGTAATTTTTATTTAATTTCCACTACGATGTAACCGGTGATATATTATGTGACTATGATACATCACACCCGGAGGTAGGTTTTTCTACTTGTAAAAATGCAACATCCGTTATAAAAAAAAAGTCTCGACCATGCCGCACCACTACCACTTCCCCCATTGAGAAGAGCCCTTTTAACTCTGTCAAGGGAAGGAGTGGGAGGTGTCCATCATCACCATGGCGTGATTGATAATCGAATCCTGAAATCAGCTTTATTTGTAGGGAGTAGCTATGGAGTATCTTCCAAGCATATGCTTTGCGAGTTCTTTTTCTTTCGGCTTTTTTATTGGGCTGAAAACCATATGCTGGTTTGTTTCACCAATGGATGGGCAATGATTCTATATGTTGGTTCCATCAAAATGTCCGGATATGTGGTTGGGGATTCCAATCCTTGCCCTATTGTTGCTAATGTGAGGATCAGGGGGGACAAAACAATGTGATGGCAATAAAACTCAAGGTGTTATTACTGTCAAGTTCAAAGAATCAACATAACCTTCTATTTGTCTAGTAAAACCCTGATGTCATTCTCTCCCTCCCTTTTCGTTTCAGATTTGGTTATTTATTATTATGGCAGGAAGATTATTTGGAATCGCTCCTCACTTGTTGCGGATCGATGGTTTTTTTCATAGATGTTTCAGTTCGACTGTCTTCGTCAGCAGTATGCTTTATCTCTCAAACCCTTTTGTCTTCTCCTCTGATTTTAACTTGGGTCATTTAGTTTGTATATTGGTTGGATTGGTCTGTAGGATTATCTTTCTACACAACTGAGGAGAAGCTTCGGGATTCATTCTCGCCTTTTGGAAACATCAAAACTGGTATTAAATATGAAATTCAGATTTTGAGGTATTTGATTTTCATGTCCTTCCTTTGTTCGATTGATTTTCATGTGCTTTTGTTTTCAGTTCGCCTCATAAAAGACCCCCAAACCCACAGACCCAAGGGTTTCGGTTTTGTGGAATTTCATTCTGAAAACGATGCTCTTAGGGCTTTGAAAGCCATGAACTACAAGGTAGGTGGAATTCTTAAACCCTAAATCCTCGATCCATTACTTTGGAACATAAACCCTGAATTCCCTTCCTCTCTCCGGTGCTCTGTTTTAATAGATGATTGATGGGAGATTGCTCATTTTGGAGATGGCAAAGTCTGACAATCCTACTACGTAGAAGGTATTAAATCTATCTATCCTTAGAGCAAAAATGGACAAATGGCTGAGGAGAAGATTTTTTTTTGTCCATGCTTTCTTTAATCATTGTGTTGACGTTTCTCAAATCCCTATAAATTGAACATCAATCGATCATCA
>LFYR01001351.1:732247-760031 GCA_001185155.1 Zostera marina
TCAGGGGGGAGTATCACAAACTCTCTCGACTTTTCTGTCGCTCCGGCCGGAAATTGTCAAAATTCAGGGGGGAGTATCACAAACTCTCTCCGACTTTTCTGTCGCTCCGGCCGGAAATTGTCAAATCTCAAGGGGGAGTATCACAAACTCTCTCGACTTTTCTGTCGCTCCGGCCGGAAATTGTCAAAACTCAGGGGGGAGTATCACAAACTCTCTCGACTTTTCTGTCGCTCCGGCCGGAAATTGTCAAAACTCAAGGGGGAGTATCACAAACTCTCTCGACTTTTCTGTCGCTCCGGCCGGAAATTGTCAAAATTCGGGGGGGAGTATCACAAGCTCTCCCGACATTTCTATCACTTTGGCTAGAAATCGTCAAACTCAGGGGGGAGTATCACAAGCTCTCCCGACACTTCTGTCGCTCTGGCCAGAAGTTGTCATACATGAGCACGGTGAGTCTGTCGCTTCGGCCAGATTCACCAAGGATTAGCTAAAGTAAGGAAAAGCTAGAGGTAAAATCGGTCAATAATCATATGCGTTTTCAGACTGATTTAGTTGTTTTGCAGGATATTTTCTTTTTTGCAGATATTATTCTGTCGCTTTGGCCAGAATGTTTTTCTTTTTTGCAGGTATTATTCTGTCGCTTTGGCCAGAATAAGACTCTAATAGTGAGTCCAAGTATCTTGTCGCATTCTGCCTTGATACACTAGAGATCGTTCTGTCGCTTTGGCCTTAACGATCTCAACTCATCTTGTCGCTAAAAAGCCTTGAAGGGGGCCGTCGTTGCGGACTTTAAGTCGCTCTTGATGAAAGTGGACTATAAACATTAGTTCTATCGCTTCGGCTAGAACTTGGTTCTATCGCTCTGGCAAGAACCCGATTTTGTCGCTAAAGAGCCGTAATCGATTCCGTCGCTTTGGCCGGAATTTATCTTGTCGCTTCGGCCTCGATAACACAGTGCAGTCGCCCCTGATCAGGGAAGGACTATAAACATGAGTTACCGTGGCCTGGAACTCGATCCATTCTTGTCGCTTTGGCCTATGGATTCTGAATCATTACGTCACTGTGGGCGAATGATTCGATCTCATCTTGTCGCTTTGGCCTTGGTGCTGGATCACACACTTTGAACCTTGATTGACGGGGGGGTACTGGTGATACACCATGTTTTTTGTGCTCTCTTCAGGGGGGAGTACTGGTGAGACATGCCTGATTACACCAGTCACTACCCATCAACGCCTCTCAACAAGGACTAGGGCTCCGTCGCTATGGCAGGACCCCCGGAGAGCTCCCACGGTGCGGAACACGTTCATCGTCCAGATCGCCGAGTTAGCCCGTAAAGTCGCCCTATTGGACTACCAAGTCGCCGACATACAGGATAACTCGCCGAGTTAAGGCAAGATCGGCAGTATGGTAGACTGCACATCTTGGCCCTAGAAACTCGCCGAGTTAGCCCTTAACTAGGCGACTTCCATACCTGAATCGGCGACTTACGACCGTTACTCGACGGCAGCCAACGTCATAAATGTTACCATATATGACCATAGGCGCGATCTCCGCCGATGAGTGCGCCCTCCGAGACCCTATAAAAAGGGTCCCAAGGGGACACTCAAAGGCACGATTCAAGTTCCACTCTCACACCAGAGCACTACTACGAAACTCGACGAGTCTCATTAGAATCGCCTAGTTTCCACTTGCAGGTATTTTGACGTAGAGCGTGCGTCGTGGACTCCAAAGCCTCCGACATCAACCTCGCACCACCGCGAGCCCTGGTAGCAGATTCAGTGCTTCATCACTCTGGTACAGACCTCGAGCACAATCTAGTTTCAAACGTGCCACGAGGACCAGATCCTTCAGTCTTCCTCATTTGAATCAGTTTGGCACTACGCAACCTCACAGCCAAGTAAGGAAGCACCGCTTCACGGTAAAGATGTGCCCCTTTCTTCTTCTTAATAGGTCGGCCAGAAGGGTCTTCTGACTTCAAGTAATGTGTCACATCAGAAAAGGTGAAATCCTCACGCTGACAAAAAGCGAAAGGAACCCCTTGACCACATTGATAAGTGGCAAGGGCTGAAGAAATCTTCTTCACGTGCTTCAACTCCGCCTTGCTCAGCTCGCAAGGAACGTCTAGGTGTATGTGCCGAGCTTTGGCCCAGCCCTATCGACTTCCGCGTACAAAAATCGAGTCGATAAAAAAGAACTCACTCTTCCACTGCGGCCCATAGTTAGTGGGAAGTTCAATAACCAGTTCGCGTCCATGAAACCGCTTAGCTAACCCCAACAAACCAGATTCAGAAGCGGGAGCCTTGACAAGCTTGTAAAACCATAAGAACAAGGCAGCGGTTGTAGGGATATTCAAACTCCAACAGATGTTGAAGAACCCTCTCAAATATATAAAGAATGTTGCCTGCATCTGTGACAGCGACACACCAGCTTGCAACAACACTTCACTCATCAAAGAAGGGATGGGTAGCACAGAGAAGTGTCTGAAATAGAGTCGGGGGATCGCCTGAAACCCCGCAGGAGGAAGGTTTGCAGGCTGATATTGCGATCCCCAAAATCGCAAGTGCCCAGAAATGCGTACCCCTCGCAGAATGTCTCGGGCTTCGCGTGCAGACATAACAGAGAATGGATGCATGGTCTAAGTCTGCGGCATAAGGGGTGCATTAACAGAAACTTCTTCAAAGGACCCCTCGCTCACATCGCTTAGGGGCAGCAGCTTAATTTCACCACCCGGCAGAGTTTCACAAATAAGCGTAGACGGTTTGGTTCTCAACTCCCTCGTAGAAGGGAAGGTAAATGTGGTCTCCATCCTTGTCCACTTCCGTGGGAGGAGGAGGAGTCTTCGATCCCTCAGCCGGATCAGGGCGGCGTTTGCTTTGACCGCTGTCCAGTTCCAGTTCCTGATCATAGTCAAAGGGCTCAGGAACCCGTACACCCTCCGCGGAGGGGATATGTGTCTTTCCTCTACCCCCCATCCCATAAGTGGGAGGAATGGGGGTACTACCCTCGCGAGACGAGTTCTTCGCATGTTTAGGGTATTTGCGCTTTCTTTTCTTATTAGGCCTCTCAGACTCAACAGTCGGCCTCTTGCCCATATCAGTAGAGGTCAACCCCTCAGTGCGGGTGACCGAAACATCAGGTGCCACCACCTGAAGAGGCACATATTCTTCAACACCAGCCCCTGAGTTTTGGGGCAACGTCAGCGATTTATGTGCCAAACTCGCCGATGTTTGAGCAGAACTCGCCGATCCCAGATTGATAACTCGGCGAGGTCTCTTGAAGTTGGGGACACCCCCTTGCCCTTGGTCAGCGACTTCCCAAGGGGACTCGCCGATTTAGGAGCAAGAATCAAGAGAATCTCGCCCACTTCAACAGAAGGCTCTGCCACGACTAAAGCCCTGGAATCACATCCCAAACTCGCCGACTTCTTGTTAGAACTCGGCGATTGCTCGGGAGTGAGCCCAAGTAACACGCGTGCCGTGGTCGACAGCCGGATTCTCCGACCCACCGCGCGTAGGCGAGGGGATCGGAGACTCAACGGTGTTGAGCACCGCCGCTAGATTCTCGTCGATGTCCGTGTTTAGAATGTCGTCGACCAGAGCCTCGGTCTCCGACATGGTGAGTTGAGGAAGTGTCGGTTGGTCTGCCATAAGTCGGCGATGTAGAGAGAAACTCGACGACTTAGTGGAAGATTAGGGTTTAGGCGATTATAGGAAAATGATGTGCGGATTAAAATAATCGATTCGCTATTTATAGACCCTGGACAAATTGTAAAATTCCCTCGGAAAATCCAAAAATTACGCGAAGGAAAATCGCTAATTGATTCTCAAATCTCCAAAACTCGGCGAGTTGCCCGAAAACTCGCCGAGTTTGGGCAAAAATCACGGGATACGAAAGGGAAACTTCCATATTTGGAAAATTTGCAAATATTTCCCAAGATCCCAAGGATTTTCTAAGAAATCCGCCAGCTCATATTAAGGATCGCCGAGTTTGTAAGAAAGACGCCGATCCAGGTAGGCAAACTTCTAAGTTTCTCACAGAACCACCCAGATGCTAAGTCGCCGAGTTAGGACATTAAGTCGCCGACTTAGGATATCACATAGCATCTTAGGGGGGGTGGTATCACAAACTCCTTTCAACAACAAAAGGAGGGTATCACAAGCTCTCCCGACATATCTGTCGCTCCGGTCGGAAATCGTCAGACTTCGAGGGGGAGTATCACAAGCTCTCCCGACATTTCTGTCGCTTCGGCGGGAAATAGTCGAATTTCGAGGGGGAGTATCACAAGCTCTCCCGACATTTATGTCGCTCCGGCCGGAAATCGTCGAATTTCGAAGGGGAGTATCACAAGCTCTCCCGACATTTCTGTCGCTCCGGCCGGAAATCATCGAATTTCGAGGGGGGGTATCACAAGCTCTCCCGACATTTCTATCGCTTCGGCAGGAGATCGTCAAATTTCAGGGGGGGGTATTACAAGCTCTCCCAACACTTCTGTCGCTCCGGCCGGAGGTTGTCAAATATGAGCACGGTAAATCTATCGCTTCGGCCAGATTTACCAAGGATTGTTTCGAGCAAAAGGAGAATGTCACGAGAGGTAAAATCGCACGGTAAGTTCAATTGGTCAATAATAATATGCGTTTTAGACTGATCTAGTTGTTTTGCAGGATGTTTTCTTTTTTGCAGGAATTATTCTGTCACTTCGGCCAGAATCAGACTCTGATAGTGAGTCAATCTATCCTGCCGCTTTTGCCTTGATAGACTAGAGATCATTCTGTCGCTTTGGCCTTAATGGTCTCAACCCGTCTTGCTGCTTTAAGCCTTGAAGGGGTAACCGTCGTTGCGGACATAAAAGTCTCCCTTGATCAGGGTGGACTATAAACATTAGTTCTATCGCTTCGGCTAAAACTCGGTTCTCTCGCTTTGGCTAGAACTTGATTATGTCGCTTCGGCCTGAATCAGGTTCCGTCGCTTCGGCCGGAATTAATCTTGTCACTCCGGCCTTGATAAACACAGTGCAGTCGACCTAACCTATTACAAGTGTTACTCCGATTGTCAACCTCCTCCCCTGATGGACCAAGGGAGGTATTTATAGTGTCCCATGATTGATCCTAAGCCTTATAGGCTACCCGGCCCCCCTGCGCCTTCGGACCCATTCGTGCGTCTGGGCCTCGAAGGCCGCTCGTTCGGTCCATGGTACTAACAGTACTCCCCCCTTCCTCGATGGGCCCAAGCTCGGGGGCCACCCGTCCGCGCTTGGCCTCCGCCATCCCCTCTTTACTAGTCTTGAAGGCTCCTCGAGGTTCGAGCTGCTCCCCCTTCTCCCCTCCTATAAATAGAGCGCTCGCTACTTTGGTTTATCATCTCTTCCTTCCTTCGCAATAAGCATCCAGGATATTCTTAAAGAATATGGCCCGAAGTGCAACTCCAGCACGCCGCGTGGGCTATGTGTCTGTTATCGCCCGCTGCGTCCTCAATAGCGTGGCCGTGGCTGAGACTCAACGTATCAACGCTGTGCTGATCGACGTCCACCGTCGTCTCTCTCAGGTCCGCCGCTCCGATCTCCTTGCGAGCCGGCCTGTTGTCGCCCCCCTGACACCGCTCCTGCTGCTGCCTCGGGCTCCGTTGGGACCTCGCACGCCTTTCACGCTCACGGCACGATTGCGTTTCCTGCTGCTGCTGCTGCTCCTGCCAAGGCTACCGGCCGCCGTCGTCGGTCGCGCAGCCATCGTCGCTCCCGTGGGTCCTCGTCCCTTCCGGCTACTGACCTGCGCCATTTCTTGTCGGGGTCCCCGAAGTCGGGCCGTTAGGCCCGCCCTGGAGCTATCCGCGCCCACTCCCATGCCCTCTCGGGTGGTGGGCTTGCCTTCGTGGGGCGGCGCCTGGGATGCCCTGATGCTCTTTTTTTTTCCTCTTTACTTGCTGTATTCGTACTTTATTGTTGTTGTTTCCCCCCCTGCCGTATAACCGGCTATTGTAACCCTTGCTTTGTTTTAGTACTATGCTTTTTCTTCGCTTTTTCATGTTTCGCGTTTTGATTTCGCCCTTGCACGTTGGTGCAGTTTTACGCTATTCGGTGTCCTCTGCTGACGTTGCCCGGACCCTTCTCGAGCTTCGCCCCCGTTACCAGGGGCAAACCCCTCCTTCGCCGGCGCTCCTCCTTCGTTCCTCCTTCCGTCGCTTTATGCCGGACCCCCGGAGAGTTCCACAAATGCGGAGGAAGTGTCTACGTCAAGTACTCAAGGCAACACTTGGGAATCGCCGACTGAGACTACCAAGTCACCGACTCCAAGGGTGAATCGTCGACTCTAGGCCTCGTGGTCAGTTCTAGTAGACTGCCAACTTGGCTCATGGAGAGTCGGCGACTCCACCTCTGAATCGGCGACTCCCATACCTGAGTCGCCGATTTTCAGCCGTTACTTGGGAGGGCCCACGTCATTATGGCACCCTTAATTAGGCACCATAATGGAGTGGGCCCCACGCTAATGAATGGGGAAACGTCCCCCCAGGACCCTATAAAAGGGGTCCTTGGGGGTCCTCTACTCCCAAGTCATTCCCACTTGACCACACCACACCAGAGCAATCCAAGGAGCCTGAATCGCCTACTCCCAAGAGAGTCGCCGATTCCCCTCCACTTCTGCAGGTACATTGACGTAGAGCGCGCGTCGTAGACTCCAAAGCCTCCGGACCTCCTCGCAAATCCACGAGCCTACTGGTAGCAGATTTCGTGCTTCATCAGCTGGCGCCGTCTGTGGGACTATCGAACCACGATATCCCGTCGTAATCGCGAAATTTTCTTCGCAATGTTCAGCTCGATTCCCTTAGGGTGAGTCGCTAACTTTGTGTTAAGGAATCTCCGATACACACAGGCAATCGCCGACTCCACCTAGTGAGTCTCCGATTGCGGGTTATTCTGCTATCTAAGAGTGTTGTCCACGGCCAGACTCGAAAGAAAAGCTACCTAAAGCAGTCCCCGATTCCATCATCGTGTGTCGCCGATTCCACCTTGGGAATCGCCGACTCCACCTTGTGAATCGTCGACTCCACATGGTTTTTTCTCTCGAGCCTCGATTCAGCTCGAAAGTCAAAACATCTAAGGCCAATCGCCGACTCCACCTGCTGAGTCGCCGACTCCACTTGGTTTCTTTCGAGTTAGCTTTATCAATACCTGCGCTCCGGTTGGAATTCGCTTTTGTCATCTATGGCATCTGAAAGACAAAAGCATGATTACCATCTGAGGAACAAAAGTAAATCCTCAGTGGCACCCAATGGGGCACACACTGAGCATCCTCAGCCAAACATACAAGTTGAGAGGTTCGAGGATGCTCAAACTGATCTGCCCCCTCGGACATCCATCTCTCCCGCTCTAGAAGCGAGGTTAATTAACTTCATGGATAATATGGAAAGAAGAGTTAGCAACCTTGAGAAAGCGAGGAGTCAGAGAACCATCGTCCGTGAGAGAGCGGGTGAATCGGCTTCTCACAATTCTCCGACTGCGGAGAAAAAGAAAGGTCCATAACCAGAAAAATCAAGAGCTGGACCCAGTAAGAGTCGCACTGAGAGGACTCTTACAACACGATTCGTAGAGGACCTCCGTCGGAAGCTGGCCGACAATCTAGTCATCAGCAGTCCGATTAAGTTCCTAAGAGTCAAAAGCGCTCCTTTCCAAGAGGACCTTTTGAAGGTGGCCTTTCCACCAACCTGGCGGGTGCCCAGAATAGAGTCGTACGATGATTCGGGTGATCTAAAAGATCACGTCAACCTCTACCTCAATGTTCTGGAGCCGCAAACTACTGACAACGCACTGCTGTGTCGAGCATTCCCCGACACTCTCAAGGGCAATGCCTATCGGTGGTTTTCCGGTCTGCCAGCTGGATCAGTCTCCAGCTTTGCAGACCTCGCATCCAAATTCATCACCCAACATGTGGGGATGATTAAGATCAAACACAGTGCCAATGCACTGATGGCACTGCGACAGTACAAACTGTCTCTGAGGGATTACACGATTAAGTTCACTTCAATGATGACAGAAGTGAGCGACTTAATCCCAAGTCTGGCCATTGCGGGGTACACAAATGGGCTAGTACCCTACTCCCCTCTGGCCATGAATCTTACGCTCCATAAAGTGGAGACCTTACCCGACCTCTTCCAACGAGCTCAATCATTCATTGAGGTGGAAGAGCAGAATGAAAACAAGCTAGTGGAACTTGAGAACACTAGCTTCAAAAAACAAAAGTTCGAGAAGAAGAGCTACAATGACTCCTCGAACAGATACACTAGCATGCGGTTGATTCCTTCAGAAAGGAATGAAAGCCTAAACGCGATAACAAGGTGTATCAAACATCCACCAAACTGTCGCCAAGGGGTCCACCTCAACCATGGAAGGATCGGACCCCACTAACAATCAACAAAGGCGAGCTGTTTGAGAAACTGAAGAACAGAGCGGATCTGCCCGCTCCTCGCTCTATGGACCCTGCAACCAAGGATAGCCGTCAAAAAGGTGAAAGATTCTGTAAATTCCACAAGGACCACGACCATCTGACGGACTATAGCAGGGAGTTCTCGCTTTATGTCGAGCAATTAATCTCGAACGGCGAACTTGACAACCTGGTCAGAGGATCCCGAGGTCGAAATGATTGCAAGTCTGACACGAAAGGGAAGCGCCCACGCTCTCCTTCCCCAAACAGCGACAATAGCGAGGACCACTCACGAAAAACCATCCATATGCTATTTGGTGGTAGACCCACAGGAAGGCTAGCATAACTAAGAGGAGTAGAAATAAGCTGTCACCCAAAGGTCCTTGCATCTGGCACACGGACAACATACAACAACACTGCGCTTAGTATTGAGCACGTTAGAGCCTCTTAGTGTATATGTTAGTTTAAATTGCAAAGTAGAAAAATTAGATTTTACTGTTGTAATTTACATTCTCAATAAAATTTAGATTTATCATCTACCTACGACTCTAGCTAGCACCCCACACTATGAATCTATTTTGTCGCTATTGCCTTAATAGATTAAAATCGTTTTGATACATTACGATTCAACCCAATCTTGTCGCTTCAGCCTAGATATGGGTCCAAAAAGTTGCTCTGTCGCTACGGCCAGAGTTCAACCACACATTAGGGTCTAAAGGTAGAGTCCTAGGTAGTTGATAGGTACAAGTGAACCCAACCACAAGAGGTTCTAAGTACCCACCACACGTACCAGAATCTATTATATCGCTACGGCCTTAATAGATTAGTAATCGTTTTGTCGCTATAGCCTTAACGATTCAACCCCATCTCGTCGTTACGACCTTGGTGCGGGTCAAAAGTTGCCCCGTCGCTTCGGCCGGAGTTGAACTACATAGTAAGGAATCTAGATTACAATTCTAGAGTCTTAAGGTCTAGAAAAATCGTATATTAATTTCGATATTTTCTATCTTCCGATTCTTTTTTTTCGATATTTTGTTTTCAACTTATTATTTTGATCGACATTGCGAGTTTTTGTTAGTTGTGAAGTTTAATTTATTTCACGAATTTAACCGTAGACTGAGCAACGATTCACACGGCCAAGTCTACGCCCAGAGTGGCTAGCGATAGGGTTAGTCTAATTTACATCCAGAGCGACTAAATTACGACTCGCGAATCTAGTTTCGGGTCTTAGTTACAATTCAAAGAAGTAAAGTAAATAAACAATTAATGGAAAGAAAGCAAAACGATTCATTGATAATATTTCAAAAGATTACAAAAACATATAAAAAAAGTTACAAAATCTAAGGACTAATAAGTCGCTGTTCTTGAGCGGCTTCGTCCTTCACCTTGTCCAGCGCATCCTTGTTCTTCTCGAGTTTTTCAGGATGCTGCTCTACCCATGCCATTATATCCGTAATATAGTCAGGGGGTAGAGCGGGAAACACGGAAGAACCAAAAAAGATGAGCTCTTGGAGTTGGTCGGATTGATATCGAATGTCCAACTCCAACCCTTCAGCTTTCCCAGAAAGCACGGACTTGTCCTTCGTAAGCGCCAAGATCTCTCCTTCCGCGCTAGCTAGCTCGCTTTTTAGCCCCGTGGTCTCTTCCTCGTATCGGGCAACTTGCTTTCTCAAATCAGCTACAGTAGCCTCAAGTCAGACTACACGCCCAATCTCACCATCAAGCTGACCTTTCAAACCTTCGACTTCTTTAATGTGGTCAGCGGAGGTGGCTTTCAGCTCTTTGCGAAGTCCCAATATCTTCGTGACATATTCGTCGATCTCTTTCTGCTTGGACTCGATCGTCTTGTCCTTCTTTGGCAGAATATTGTCACGCATGTTCTCCATACGGGACTTCACGTTCTTCAGCTTGGCAAGGGCTTTCTCGCTCTCCTTGAACTTCGTGTCAAGCTGATTGTACTTCTCTTGAATCTTCTCAGCGTCATGGATGGTGTCGACACTGTAGCACGCATGCGCCATGTAGCAAGCAGCAGTCATGTGTCGCAATAGCTCGCTTCTACACCACCGCCCAAAATGGCCCATCAAGAGTGACATCGCTTCCTTTCTAACCTCAGGATCAGCATTAAAGTCTGGAAACGACACACCAGAAGTGTAGGGTTTGTAGCCAGTAGGGGGTGGAGGTGCAGATCGAGAACTTGACCCTTTCTCAAATGTCCGTCGAGGCTCGGCACCTTTGCTTTTCTTCAGTCAAATCAGCTTGGCCTCTCGGAATCGCTTGCACATGTAGAGAGGAGCGGCGTCAAAGTATAAAAGCGATCGCTTTTTCCCGCTCTGAAGCTCCTTCTCCGTTGGTGGCTTTTGAACTTCAGCCACATCCTCAAAAGTAAAGTCTTCCCTTTGGCAAAGGACAAAGGGAACACCGCGCGGCATAGAATAATCAGCCAGGGTCCGCGCAATCCGATCCGAGGCTTCAACGTCTTTTGTGGTCAACCCAAGCGAAGCACTCATGTGCACTCGGTTGGGGTCATTCCATTCTTCCCGACTCCCGAGAAGAAACTCAGAAGTGATGAAGAAGAACTCCTTCTTCTAGTTGCATCTGAAATTTTTTTGCAGATCGTCGACGACATTCTTGTCGAAGTGCCGTCGCGTAAACCCGACGCGACCAGATCCTGGCTTTCCATCCTTTACAAGCTTGTAGAAGTACAAAAACAAGCTTGCGGTAAGAGTGATTTTCAAACTCCAGGAAACATTCAGAAAAATCCCGTAGGGTTACGAAGAATCCCGCCGGGAGCTGCGACAGGAACACTTCAAAAGCGAGTAGTATTTCACTCATTATCTCAGGAATGGAAAGTTCCGAGAAATGATTGAAATAAATCCTCAGGATAGCCTGGAATCCCGGTGGTGGGAGACTCGCAGGCTGATATCGTGATATCCAAAATCGCACATGTCCGGATATCCGCACCCCCGACAGCAAGCTTCGAGCATCGCTCGCGTTGAGGTTTGAGGGGGGATGCAGTCCATCATAAACATCCAAGGTTGCGGAAGTCATGACTTGCTCAAATTCGCCGTCCCCGGAGCGGCCGATAGGGAGCAACCTTGGTTCGCCATTTAAGGCAATCTCGCAATGAGCGAACCCAGATGGGTTCAGAGCTCCAACATACGCTTCAGAATCGAGGTCCGGATCTCGATTGCTGTCCAAGTCCACGGGAGGCGGCGGAGTTCTTTCAATAGAGCGCCGGCTCGCTCTATGACGTGGGTTGGGAGCACCACGGTCAACGTGCAAAGTCTCTTCAAAATTTACATTGAGAGGCGCGGGGACCCCCTCATCCTGTTCAGGCACGTAGACCTTTCCCTTGCCATGGCTACGTCGTCGTTTTCTTTTCTTAGAGCCATCGCCCTCAGATGGCCCCTGTGTCGGGTTCAGTCCCGACACAATTCGACCTTCGGCACTCACAACCAATGGAGCGGTTTGGTGCACAGAAGAGTCGTCAATCATCATGGGAGTCGCCGACTTAGGCTCTTGAGTCGCCGATCCAATGAGAAGGATCGTCGAATCACGGCCTGCAGTTGCCGACCCAATGGCACCTGAGCCATGACCTCGTCGTTTGAAAGATTTTCCTTTTACGGGCTCAGTCTGTGTCACCGACTCCACAGGGGGAATCACCGACACAGAGGTCCCGGATATCTCTCCCAATTCGAGAGGCCCCTCAGGCACGACTACAAGGGCCCTGCTCAGTGTCGCCGACTCCGCAAGGGGAATCGTCGATACCGGCGAGGCGCCAAGAAGTTCGTGCACAGAGGCACTCAGATCCATATCGCGAGTTGGAACGACCGGAGTTGCCGACTCAACCACTCTGTCAGGAGAGGGAATCGGCGACTCGACGGTGTTCAACACCTCGTCAAGTCCCTCAGCAGTCATCTCCGCAATGAAAGCGGACGTTTCAGCTTCGTTCAAAGGAGAGAAGTTGGAATCAGGGGCAGACATGGTTTGGGAATCGTCGATTCAAAGAAAGATTACTTGGGAATCGGCGATTGAAAAATCTAGGGTTTTAGGCGATTAAGAAGGGGAAAAGTGTTGTGAGATTTGGGGAAAATTCTCCACTATTTATAGCCCCTGGGAAAATTGCAAAAACCCCCTAGAAAATCCGAAAATTACAAAAACAGAGATCGGAAGTTGATCTCCATATCCTCGATATCACGCCATTGTCGCCGACTCCACAAGATAGTCGCTGACTCCGAACACTATCTCGCAGCACTGCGAGATTTATTTCCTTATTTGGAGATTTTGCATATATTCCCCATATATTCTCCAAATATCTCAAGGATCTCCTAGAAAGATCCGACGGTTACACTAGGAGTCGCCGACTAACATGGGTAAAAAACAAAATGCCCCCTGCAGTTACCCAGACCATAGGTGTCGCCGATTGGTGGCCTCCAATCGCCGACTCAGGGTAAAATAACAGCAAAACTGCCTCAAGTGCATGTTTTCGAGGGGGAGCATCGTAAGCTTTCCCGACACTTCTGTCGCTTCGGTCAGAAGTCGTCAAAATTCAAGGGGGGAGTGTCGCAAGCTCTCCCAGCACTTCTGTCGCTTCAGCCAGAAGTCGTCGCATCTCAGGAGAGAACATCACAAGCTCTCTCCAACATCAGGGTTCAAACTTAAGTCGTAATTGTAAATTGCGATCGTAACCCTTGAGTTTGAAAAATTTGCATCCTTTGGATTTTTCATTCGCGTTATCTTTTACAACTCTACGTTAATCTGGAAATATAAATTATCCGCAAATTTAACCGTAGGCTGAGCTACGATTCGTACGACCAAGTCTACGCCCAGAATGGCTAGCAATAGGGTTAGCAGAGTCTAATTTACGCCCAGAGTGGCTAAATTACGACTTGTGAATCTAGTTTCGGGCCTTAGTTACAATTTAAAGGGTAATTTATATGAAAGATTAGCAGCGAAAAAACAAAAGATAGCCGATTAACAATCATTTCGAGGGGGAGTATCACAAACTCTCCCGACACTTCTGTCAATTTTGGATAGAAGTCGTCACATTTTGGGGAGTATCACAAGCTCTCCTGACACTTCTGTCGCTTCGGCTAGAAGTCGTCATATTTCGAGGGGAGTATCACAAACTCTCCCGACACTTCTGTCGCTCCGGCCAGAAGTCGTCAAAAATTGAGCACGGTAAGATCTGTCGTTTCGGTCAGATTTACCAAGAATCAATTTGAGCAAAGGAGGGGCATCAGGGAAGGTAAAATCGCACGGTAAGTTCAATAAGTCAAATATGTGTTTTTAGAATGATCTAGTTGTTTTGCAGGATGTTTTCTTTTTTGCAGGAAAGGTTCTAATAGTGAACCAGGTTCTAATAGTGAACCAGACTCTGATAGTGAGTCAGACTCTAATAGTGAGTCGGTCTGTCTCGTCGCTTCGGCCTCGATAGACCAGAGGTCATTTCGACGCTTCGGCCTTAATGATCTCAAGGGGGGAGCATCACAAGCTCTTCCTGACATTCCTGTCGCTTCGGCCAGAAGTCGTCGAAATCCAAGGGGAGTATCACAAGTTCTCCCGGCACTTCTGTCGCTCCGGCCAGAAGCTGTCACATTTTAGAGCATGATAGATCTGTCACTTCGGCCAGATCAATCAAGGAGTTATTGAGCATAAGGAGGAGAAGCATGAGAGGCAGCTCCACACGGCAAGGTCAGTAAATCAATAAATATATCCTTTAGATTGATATAGTTGTTTTGCAGGTTGTTTTTTGTTTTGCAGGTATGATTCTGTCGCTTCGGCCAGAATTAGACTAAGAATTATGTTGTCGCTTTGGCTTCAATAGTTTTTCAAACACTTGGAGATCATTTGGTCAATTTGGCCTTAATGATCTCGACCCATCTTGCGCTTTGGCCTATGGGGTAACCGTCGTTGTGGACGTAAAGTCGTTCTTGATCAAGGTGGACTATAAACATCAGTTCTAATAGTGAACTAGATTCTGTCGCTTCGGCCAGAATCCACACATTTTGTCGCTTCGGCCAGAACCTGATTCTAATGGCGAATCCACGCATCCTGTTGCTTCGGCCAGGATCAGATTCTAATAGTGAATCCACGCATTCGGTCGCTTCGGCCAGAATCCACACAGCAAAAGTCGCTCCTGATCAGAGTAGGACTATAAACATGTAGTTCCATTGGCCTGGAACTAGATTCTGATAGTGAATCAGTCCATCTGATAGTGCATGGACCACGCGGAGTCATTTGTACCGCTGTGAGCGCAATGGCTCAATCTCATCTTGTCGCTTTGGCCTTGATGCGGATCACCTTGCTTGGGGGGGGATACTGGCGGTACACGCATGTTTCTTGTGCTCTTTTCAAAGGGGATTACTGGTGAGACATGTCTGATTACGTCAGTCACTCCCAGCAACGCCCTTCAACAAGGACTAGGGTTTCGTCGCTTTATGCCGGACCCCCGGAGAGTTCCACAAATGCGGAGGAAGTGTCTACGTCAAGTACTCAAGGCAACACCTGGGAATCGCCGACTGGGACTACCAAGTCGCCGACTCCAGGGGTGAATCGTCGACTCTAGGCCTCGTGGTCAGTTCTGGTAGACTGCCAACTTGGCTCATGGGGAGTCGGCGACTCCCATACCTGAGTCGCCGATTCTCAGCCGTTACTTGGGAGGGCCCACGTCATTATGACACCCTTAATTAGGCACCATAATGGAGTGGGACCCACGCTAATGAATGGGGAAACGTCCCCCAGGACCCTATAAAGGGGTCCTCTACTCCCAAGTCATTCCCACTTGACCACACCACACCAGAGCAATCCAAGGAGCCCGAATCGCCTACTCCCAAGAGAGTCTCTGATTCCCCTCCACTTCTGCAGGTACATTGACATAGAGCGCGCGTCGTGGACTCCAAAGCCTCCGGCCCTTCTCGCAACCCCGCGAGCCTACTGGTAGCAGATTTCGTGCTTCATCATATTTAAATTAACTAATTTTATTTTAAAATTGTAATATTTCAGGTTATGTTTACTTTTTTCTTTCTGGTTGGTGTTATCACACCTTTCATGGCACTGACGATGGTTACATCCCGTCCCTCATTCTAAGAGTTCAGCTCTGGTGGTTAGTTTATTTTTCATATTTTAAATATTATCATGATTTTTATTAAATATGTAAATTAGATGCGGAGCCATCCACATCGAATGGGCCTCCAAAAAAGAAGGGTCGTGGTCGCGCAGGTACGTATATGTATATATTTATTTGATATTAATAAATTTAAAACTTATTATTTTTTATAATTTCAGTAAATTTTCGAGATAAATACCGCGAACCGAACGAATCAAATGATACATCACGCTGGTTCAAAAGGATTAGCGCAACGACGTCATGAATTGATAATTTATTCATAATTTATTTATATATTATTAAATTATGTGAATATAGATGCAACAAGGAAGGAGTGAAGTAGAAGCTTGGTCCGAGACTTTACAAATGACATATAAGGGAAGTGATAAAGTTGTAAGTCTTTTTTAAAAATTATTTATATTTTTATATTTTATAATTTATATTATCATACTTTGATTTTTATATTCTTTCAGCTTGAAGCCACGGAATTTTCAAAAGTCAAGAAGGAAAATCTTGGGCTGGAGTAGAATCTATGACTCCAATGGTAAGTTTCATTAATTATTTTTTACATATTTTGCATTTACTATTTTTTTATTTTTATAATACAACAATTAATCGAAGCGACAGTCAACAAGACCTTCGAAAAAAATAAAAAGAATAGGATATTAGGAATTGAAGAAGCTGCCAGTATGGTGAGCACAACGAACGAAAGATGGACTTCTTCAAATTGAAAAGGAAAATAGACTATCTCTGAAAACACGACTACTGATGCAGCATCAGATGCAGTTTGGTCGGAAAAATTCAAGGATTTGGAGGTATTTTAAATATAATTCAATAATTTTATTGATTATCGAACTCATTTATGTTTTCATTTTCAAAACAAGTGTAACGCGAGTCAGAAAGGCATGTCAAAATACAAGAAGAAGTTCATTTCTATGAAATCGATCTTATTTCAAAAAGATCGATAAAGGTTTGAGGACTTCCGGCATCGACTTGTCAAACATGTCTTCCACTTTGAAGTCCAGCATACCGTCTGTATTAGAATTAGATACTTCGGATTCAGATTCAGACGACTTCATTTTTGACGAGTGTTGATTAGTGTAACTTGTATTTCCTTATTCAAACTTCGAATGTTTAACGATTCTGTAATTTAGTTTTTTTTAATAAAAAACATCGATTTCAATTTCAAAATCACCTTTTTCAAATATCGTATTTTAATTCAAAAAACAACGAGTCGAACACTCAATATAATAACCTGTTAAAAAAAAAAACATTGTATGACGGAAATCCGCCATCCATACTATATTACTAAGGTTTAGATATGGTGGACGTCCGCCATCTATATATGGGCACAACCGCCCTCTTCAAGTTATAGATGGCGGATTTCTGCCATCATAAGTACATCAGGTGATTACTTGCGTTTATAGATGGCGGACATCCGCCATCTAATGTTACAAAGATAGTCGGTGGACATCCGCCATCAATAAAATTAACCGTCATCAATGAATTGACGCCAAACTTTTTTCGCGCCACATTTTAGATGGCGGATGTCCGCCATCTAAAAATATTTAGTTTTCGCGAAAATTTTCAGATTAGATGGCGGATCCGCCATCTATACAATTTTTGGTGAGAAATGATGATGAATAATAGATGACGGTTGTCAAGATGGCGGTCTTTAGATGGCAGATTTCCGCCATCTAAAGACCGCCATACAAGGTCATGTTTCTTGTAGTGTTTGTAGAACTTTGAGCAAAGAGCACTTGGACACAACTTTGGAATGTTGGAAGCTTGGAAGCTATGAAGGTAGTGAACGTTGGGAGTAGTTGAGTAGCTTAAAGTGGGAATTTGAAAAGCTCTTCTATGTGTGTTGAGATTTCCCTTGGTATGCACCTCTATTTATAGCATGGACCACTTGATCTCCACCATTGGATCTTAAATTAATCACAAGAATCCAAATTATGTTGGAGATTTTTTCTTTCTTCAATGAAAATAAGCTTTTTGATTAAAAAACTAAGTTCTTCTATTCTTGAAATAATCCCTTTGATTCTTGTTATCTCCAACGTATGTGAGAGAGTTCCATATGTGTAAGTGAGTGTCTTTATCATGTGAGGATGCATAATCCCATGTGAGTCATTCTCTTTGTCCAAAAAATTCACTCTTTTTCAACCTATGTGAATAACCTAATTTCTTGATCAAAAATGTTAATTTAAATATAATCAAGATTAAATAATAATAATAGTCACATGGTAAAATGTTGAAATAAGCTCTTAAAGCATGTTGTCTCTAACGTGTGAGACATTTCCTTTATCCAAGAAAATCACATTTTCTCATCCCATGTGATATCTTTGTCCAAGAAAAAACATATTTTCTTATCTCATGTGAGCAACCTATTTCTTTGATCAAAAATATTAATTCAAGCATAATCAAGGTTAAGTATAATATAATAATCACATGGTAATAAGTGTTGACATGTTGACCACGAATTAGTGTTTTGGTTTTTGACTTAATTTACACACGGTCAAATAATTCTAGGGTTTAATTGAGATTATGTTTAATTTAAAATCAAATCACCCTATTGAGTAGTAAAGTCAAGATGTTGACTTGTTGACCCTAAATCGACTTTGGATTTTGTTTGAACATGGTCAACCAATTTCAGGGTTTAATATGACATAATTGAGATTATGTTTAATTCAAAATCAAATCACCCTATTAAATAGTAAAGTCAAAATGTTGACTTGTTGACCATAAATTGACTTTGGACTTTGGCCTTGGTTTAAACGTAGTCGACCAATTCTAGGGTTTTAATATGACCTAATTGAGATTAGGTTCAATTCAAAATATCAATTTACCCAATTGACTAATAACATGATTAGGGTTAATTAAATATGTTTATTAATATAGACTATGTATCGACAATTTAGATTCTACAACAACAAGATATGTTCTCAAATGAGCAGCCAATACTCGAAGTCATAGAGTCTCGGAGGATCATCGGGTCACTTCAATATCTTACGTTAACTAGACCCGACATCCAATACGCAGTAAATAAACTTGCACAATTCATGTGCTCACCGAAACCACTTCATTGGACGGCGTTAAAGAAGATATTGAGATACTTATCAGGAACACAATCAATGGGCATTACTCTATCCAAAGTCATAGAATTTGAACTAACAGGATTCTGCGACGCCGATTGGGGAGGAGATACAGTGGATCGAAAGAGCCAAACCGGGATTCTAATCTATCTCGGAAACACGTTAGTAAACTGGTCGTCATGAAAACAAATGACGGTGGCACGATCCAGTACGGAAGCAGAATATCGTGCAATTACTACAACCGTGGAGGAACTTGAATCGGTCAAATCACTTCTAACAGAGTTGAGGGTTAATATTCAGAAACCGATGAAACTTTTAAGGGACAATTAGGGAGCCACATTTGTCGCCAATAACCCGATTTGCCACCCGAAACTTCGACATGTTGCGATGGATTTACATTTCGTCCGAGAGAAAACGGACAAAAGAGACTTGAAGGTAGAGCACATTCCAGGCGTAAAGCAAATGGAAGACATCTTAACAAAGGCATTTAAACCCAAGGCTTTTCTGGACCTCAGTTTCAACCTCGTCAGAGACCCTCAATCAGGTTGAGGGGAGCGTGTTAATATAACAAACTGATTATCAACCAGTTAAAATTGATTAGTTAGTTTAGTTAGTTGAGTAGTTGAGTTACACCATTATAAACACTATATAAAGGGCCATAGAGCCAATAATAAAATAATCAGCTTTTGGCATTCTTCCATCTCCGGTGAACTCTACGATAATCTCTCCGATCTACTTCTAATATTTTTATTTCTTTTGAATTTGGCAGATTCAATTTCTTAATCAAGTAATCCAGATTTTTTGTAGAACTCGACGGAATCTATCAGGATCTCATCAATGCCGCGACATTCCCAGCCAAAGGCTTTCAATTTCTCTCCAGAACACTCATCCCTGAGCTTTGCATCGGTGTAGCTGTAACATTCCAGATAAACCAATTCAAGTGGTTGTTTTTAGTTAGGAAACCATATATATAGGTTGAATGAAGTAGATTGGTATTTACCTTTGAGGATATTTATACTCATGATACTTTGCCTTCATCTTTTTTACTGTTGGTGTGTGGGCTCGTCGGAGTAAGCTCACAACCTCAACCGAGTGCAAGTGCTCTTTTAGAATTGCCAACCCCCTCCCCTAATGGACTAGGGGAGGTATTTATAGTGTTCCTTGACTGGTCCTGGGCCTCGTGGGCTCGCTGGCCCACCTACACCTTCGGGCCCATTCGCGCAAGGCCGTTCGTTTGGTTTATGGACCGCGGTCCATGGTACCAACATTTACTATATCAGGAATTCGAAGGTTAACGGCGGTGCACAAGTACCTTCCCTTTGCTTCAAGCTTCTCATATGTGAGCATGAGTGCGGTGGCTACATTTCGAACTGCATCCTCTTTATGTTCCATTGTACCATTTATCATATGAACGAGCCATAAACTGCTTCCATTGATGGTGGGTTGAAGGAATGGGTCGACAGTCAGGGTCGGAAGAACCGTAACAACATCCAGACCAGTCTCTTTTGAAAATTTCCAGCTTCTTCCTCCGCAGTTGTTTTGGCAAGCCAGCACTAATCCTGGTAGAATAACCTTGATTAGAAATTAGAAATTAGAGGAAGGAAGGAAGGAAGAAAAGATACCTCAATTAGGGTCATGTCGTATTTAAAGATGCTTCTATTTCCTCAATTAGGTTGTCCACCTGTCCCTAGGACCTTACTGATTCCCAAGCGTTTTTATAAGAAAAACTTTGTCCTACACCAGTTCAAACATAAGAATAATTAGTATCGCATTTAAATATATCGTAAAACTTACCTACTGTGTCAAGCAGTTCAACCCAAATAGATCCATATTTCGCCTTTTGCTTATATTTTGCTTATATTTTCCATGCTCTTTCCCTGTATATACATATCTCTTATTCAAAAAAACTATAAAGAGTTATCCAATTTTTCTAAATAATGTAATCTTTTAATGTAAATAATAGCAATCGTTTTCCCTCTTCATTGAAACGAGACTTGACTTATTTATTTGGGGGATTTTCTGCAATATAACAAAAGAAAGCGTATTATTCTCAAATATATAATTTATATGGGTTTATTTGCAGAGTATACATATTATAAAACGTTTGCCCTAAATTACGTCTCTCCTTTCGTTTGCGGCGCCTCTCCACAAAGGTGAGATTTTGATCCTTTTCTCTTAACTTTCTTTTGCTCTACTCCAGTTATCTAAATTCCCTTCCTTAGTATGCTTGCACTACATGTCTACATTCGTTATTTTATTGTTTGCTATTTATTTCATTCATTGATGTTTTCAATCGATAGTCTCAATTTAATTTTTTTATCGTTTATTTCTTTCTTTCTTTTAAGTTTATTTGTTTATTGTACTTTGTACTGTTTGGATATCTTGCATTGATACTGGAGCTATCCCTCATTTTGATTGATGGAATTGCTTGATTTTGATATGCTATATTTATGCTGGTACCCGCTTTGCAGTTTAAGTTTCATACATGTATTTTTGCTGCCTGTAATGACCACATATTTTCATTCATCGTTTTCTCTGTTTAAATTATTTTTTTAAGTGTAACTCTGTAATGTTTTGATGTTTGTTATTTGTGTCAATATTTTTGATGGTTGCACATTTCCACTGATACTGTTGTATGTTTTAATTTGTTGTCTGTAAATGACCTAATAACTTTGATTCATTTTGTTTTGTTAAGATTTTTCAATTCTAACATCGTCATTTTTTATATAGTAAATGTTATCTTACGTTAATAATAAAATTCAGATTCATTTTACTTAATTGGTAAAAAAATCATCTAATTAGCATTACCAATTGAACAAATGAATTTTCAAATTTTTAATATCTTTATTTGTTTGACTAGAGATTAAATTATCTTGTTTTATAATTTTTAAATGAAAATGTTGTTTGGTTGAATGGTTGTTAGAATCATAGGATTCTTCTAACAAGTGTATTTACTGATGTTCTATTCTATTTGCATCTCTTTTCTTTCTTTCTAATTTCTATATCAGACTATCACACTGCTTTTAATTCTTATTCATTCTTTATCTTTGAATTATTTACTGTTTTTGGAATTTTTAATTTAACTATAAGTGTTTTTTTTACAAATACTGTTTTTTGTATTTACTGTTTTTGTTTTACCTTTACTATTTATTATAAGTTATGATCTGTTTGTGTTTATTTTTACTGAGATATTTGAGATTAAAGAGGGTAATAAGAAAATAAAAGATTGGAAAAAAGCTAAGAAAGCAGAAGTTGTTGCTAAGAAAGCATCTTCTGAAGCTGCACGTTTGCTTCTTTTTGACAGATCATCTCACTGCACCCCTCACATGGCTGGCTGTATAATTAAGAACTGAACATCCTATTGATCTTTTTCTCTCCATATGGTCGTCAACTGGAAGAGGAAACTTAGTAGTTGTGACAGGAGACACCAGCTTTAGACGTCTAGCCCAAAAAGATTGAAAATCAAAATTACATTTTGGAAAGAAGTCATTTCTGAATTCTGTAATTAACTATAATTATTGTGTGGTAGGTGAAGACGGAAAAGAAGTGCAGCTCAAAATTAGCCTTATAGTAAATATAATAGTAAATTTAAAAAGAAAAGGTATTTTTATACACATAGTAAATATATGTATTAGATGAGAAAGTACTATTTAAAAACACTTGAGAAAACTTGTTAACTTTAACCTTAGAATTTCAAAGAATCTCGATCTTATTTATTTATTTTCAATTTTAATCAAAATATATTACTCGAGATTATTGTTAAGTAATTAAAAATTATTATCCAAAATTACAGTGGTAATTAATACAGTACAAAGAATAAGATGAATATATCATACTGTTCTAATCAAGCAATCCTGATTTTTTGTAAAACTCGACGGAATCTGTGAGGATCTCATCAATGCCGCGGCATTCCCAGCCAAGACCTTTCAATTTCTCTCCAGAACATTCATCCCTGAGCTTTGCATCAGTGTAGCTGTAACATTCCAGATAAAACCAATTCAAGTGGTTGTTTTTACTTTTTAGTTAGGAAACCATATATATAGGTTGAATAAAGTTGATCGGTATTTACCTTTGAGGATATTTATACTCAGGATACTTTGCCTTCATCTTGTTGACCATATCAGGAATTCGAAGGCTAACGGCGGTGCACAAGTACCTTCCCTTTGCTTCAGGCTTCTCATATGTGAGCAGGAGTGCGGTGGCTACATCTCGGACATCCACCAGACCTCGAACTGCATCCTCTTCCTGTCCCATTGTACCTTTTATCATATGGACGAGCCATAAACTGCTTCCATTGACAGTGGGTTGAAGGAGTGGGCCGACAGTCATGGTCGGAAGAACTGTAACAATATCCAGACCAGTCTCTTTTGAAAATTTCCAGGCTTCTTCCTCCGCAGTTGTTTTGGCAAGACAGTACCAATCCTGGTAGAATAACCTTGATTAGAAATTAGAAATTAGAGGAAGGAAGGAAAGAAGGAAGAAAATTAAGATACCTCAATTTGCCTGCAATATTCTTTGTCTGACCAATATTCTTCATTCATGATCTCATCCTTTTTCCATTTGGGATTCTGAATAACCGTCGCAGTTGATGACACCATCACAACCCGCTTGACCTTGGCTTCCAAGGCTGCCTTAAGAACATTCTCTGTTCCGACCACTGTCGGTTCAATGACTTGCTTCTGTGAGAAAATGACAGTTAATAAATGACTTTTATAATACGAAAATAAAATAGTTTAATTGATCGATGATGAGTGGTGACCTCAGGATCTTTGATGAACATGGCAGGGATGACCGGACTGGCGGCGTGGATGACACCGTCACAGCCTTTGATGGCTTGGAGTAGAGAATCGTAGTTAAGAACATCTGCCTTGAAGAGTTGCAGGTTTTCCGCAGCTTTATCCATTTTCATGAGATGAGAGTTTTTCTTCTCATCGGCTAAAAAGTTGCAGGTTTTTCTTCTCATCGGAGTTTTTCAAGATATGAAAAAATAAAAACTGAGGAATCATAAATGATTAGACTTACTTGGATCTCTGACAGTTCCATGAACTTTGTATCCACCGGAGAGGAGAAGCTTCACCGTCCAGGAAGCTATGTAACCTCCGGCACCCACAACACACACCGTTCCTTTCACTCCTTCCATTTCTTCTCTACCGATTTATTGTTATTGATATGATGACACTGCATTTATATAGAAACTTCATCACTACTTTATACCTACTGAGGAAGATTCATTCACGACGGCGGCTGGTGAATGTGGTTGGGTTGGTGATGGGTGGACCAATAATTCATAGATCATTAAAATTTGACATTTTGCACAACTTATCTTTCAACTCGATCTTTTTTTTTTATCTTTAAATTCAAATAAATCTCAATTAAGTTTTGGATCTTCGGTACTATCTGATATTCCGATTCTAAAATAAAAATAAAATACAGAATAGAATAGAATAAATTGGGAGCTGAAAAAAATGGTTTTTTTTCTTCATTATTTTGTTTGATTATCATTGTGTCATATTAGATTTCGACCATTAAAATAAAAAGATTTCAACCATGATCGTCGTCTATCAAATCCGAGTATTTTCTCATCTCGGTCGTCGATCAAAATGACCAGATACGAAAGAAACGCAATCCCACCTGTCTCCGCTCATCCCTAATTCATATACTTTTTATTATTTAATACTATCTCTCTATAAAAATATTATATTTGTATCCTTTAAATTTATAAGCTTTATTAATAACATTTCAAATACTTTTTAACAAAAATAAAAATTCCCAATGGACCAAGAGTAGGGGTGAAAAGTAATAATAGTCAAACTCTTTTTTAAGATAATTTAGTTGATGCTTAAATTAAAAAATAATAATTAGTTCGGAAAACCAAGAATATTTATATTTGTTGTATAATTCAATGTCTTTTCAATTTTATTTGACTAGATCCATAATAGGAAAGGACATTCGATCTTCTACATTGTATTTAATATTAAATTATTTATTTTCTAATTTCCATTCACGTTTATTATTTCTTTCCATGTATTTTGATTTAGCAATTTATGATTTGTTTTCAAATTTATTAGTATTTGTAAGGTTATATAAAGCCATGTTATTATGGAATAAAGAAAATCAATTTTGAGTATTATAATTCATTTCAATTGTAAGAGATCCGAGAAGCTCTGGTCTCCCTTCGTTTGATACGAAGCGTATCAATTGATGCTTTCAATGAGAGAGATCAGAGAAGCTCTGGTCTCCCTTCGCTTGATACGAAGCGTATCAATTGATGCTTTCAATGAGAGAGATCAGAGAAGCTCTGGTCTCCCTTCCTCTGGTACGAAGCGTATCAATTGATGCTTTCAATGAGAGAGATCAGAGAAGCTCTGGTCTCCCTTCCTCTGGTACGAAGCGTATCAAAGGAAATCACCGTTCTCTCTCTCGCTATGGTAGGACGAGGTATGAACAACATTGAAGAGCGTCGACGGATCATTCCAACTCCAGGCGGTTGAGATCGCTGCTTCTCGCGAAGAGACGGCAAAGCTCCAAACATCCCTCCAAGAACTCCTTTTGCAGGTCAAAGACAAACAAACGGTGGCTGATGTAGAGTGTAGTAAACACCCTGATCAGGAGGTGGAGTTTGAACGCGGTCGGAGTAAACATCGTGGAGTTCTTAGAAAGTTCCGAGGACGGACTGTCTTCTGAGGGAGAGGGGATTAATACGCTCGATCCTCTACATTGCATTTAATGTTAAATTATTTATTTCTTGATTTCCATCCACGTTTATTATTTCTTTCCATGCATATTGATTTAGCCATTTATAATTTGTTTTCAGATTTGTTAGTATTTGTAAGGCTATATAAAACCACGTTATTATGGAATAAAGAAAATGAATCTTGAGTATTATAATTCCTTTCAATTGTAAGAGATCCGAAAAGCTATGGTCTTCCTTCCCTTGATACGAAGCATATCAGGACACAACAACGTTTAGGGACGCCGACCGATATTAAGAGTGCCACTAGGACATGGGGCACATGACGGGCGAATATCTAAACTTGGCCAAGGTGCTAGACAAGATGAAGCCCGTAGCCGAAGAGCCACCACCCCCACCCGCGAGAAAGGCGACAACCATTTCATATTTTTACTCTACCTATCTTATGTTGATCATACATTCATACGTATCTTTATAAAAGATACTTTTAAGATATGAGTTGGGGTGAAAAACCTTGATCGACTCAATGTGTTGGCTTTCTCATATTTTAACCAGGGAAAACTCATCTTATATACTGAATTTACTTCTTATGAAACTACGTGGTTGGCATATGTGACCCTCCTGTAGAAGATACCCCATATTTTCAAAAATCGTTTCCCTCTTCTTTCCTCATTTCCCATCTCCATGTTATGATGTTTAGTGTTATTACAATTACTGAATTTAAATAGGGTTCGGATTTGCTCAAAGTATCTAGATGTTGACTAACTTCTCTTCTTTTCTCGTATTCTTCGATTTGAACTTCATTATCCTTGTTTCAGTGGTCATGTCTGCAACTATATATGCGACGTGCGATCTCTCGTGTTATAGTGAATTTCCTCTCGTGCTTGCGTTTATTCCTTCTCCTTCCACAGTGTTTATGTGGTGGCTGCAACTATTGACCATGTGATTCCCTAACACTTGCATCCTCTCGTCCATCTCTCAACTTTATTCATCATTTGAGTGAGATTTGTTTTTTACTCGTCTATTATCTCTGACAACTTCTCTCTGATGTACATTCATATATCTGATGTGTAGTCATAAAGGTAGAACAAATGACTTTGTGATTCTTCTGGTCCTCCACATAGCTAACAATTAGTGTCTACTAAGGTACCTCTCTTGGCAAGCTCTATGTTGGTTGTAAAACAAATGACTTTGTGACTCTTCTGGTCCTCCACATAGCTAACAATCAGTGTCTACTAAGGTACCTCTCTTGGCAAGCTCTATGTTGGTTGTGGTCCACTTTCAACGTGCTCTCCATAGGGTCATGTCGTGTTTGAAGATGTCTCTATTTCCTCAATTAGGTTGTCCACCTGTCCCTAATACCTTACTGATTCCCAAGCGTTTTTGAAGAAAAACTTTGTCCTGCACCAGTTCAAAACAAACATAAGAATAATTAGCATCACATTTAAACATATCGTCAAACTTACCTACTGTGTCAAGCAGTTCAACCCAAATAGATCCGTATTTCGCCTCTTGCTTATATTTTACATGCTCCTTCCCTATATATACTTGTCTCTTATTCAAAAAAATTATATAGAGTTATCCGATTTTTTTAAATACGGCCCATGTATATCAGGTAAAAAAGGTTCTCATGAGAACCCTCTTCCATCACAGCCGCCTGTTTTAAGGGAGCCCCTGGACTGTCGATTTTTTCGACCAACTACCTGGTAAACCAGTAGCCCGGTTCCATACTACCTATTGGAAAGAAATAATAAAAAATTAGATAGGTAGCTGGAAGCTACTAGTAGCTCAGTAGTAACATGGTTACCGTACATAGATAGCTACCTAGTATTCGTCCTAGTCACTCCCTACTGTAAAGAGTTAAAAATACTATAAGGGGTTTTGTATAAATGTATCCATAATATTAAGTATAAGTATAGGCTTAATGTGTAATGATTAGATAAGTTGAATGTTATAATTCTTGAGTGTCAATTAAAGAGTTTACTCTTTCTTCTTCTTGTTTTGACCTAACGACTTCATTCTCCCCCTTTCTTCTATCTTCTTCTTCTATCAATTTCTTGTTGATGATTCAGTGAATGGAAACCTCTCCAGATTTCTACATGGTATCTAGAGCTTTGTGATTCGATTGGGGCATCTGGGCGTTAGGGCACGGCGAGCGCGGAATCTTCTCAGCGTGATTTCTTCTCGGCGTGAATTGGAGCGGTTCCTGTTCTGTTCTTTTCTTTTCTTCCCGGCTACAGCGCGTGGTCTTTCTCTTCTCTTCTCGGCTGGCGTGGTCTTTCTTCTCGGCTGGCGTGGTCTTTCTTCTCGGCTGGCGTGGTCTTTCTCTTCTCTTCTCGGCGGCGTGAATTTCTGGGTCTTTTCTTCTCGGCTGGCGTGGTCTTTCTTCGGCTACAGCGTGGTTCTTCTCGCCGATTGATTGCAATCTGCGATTGCAACTCTGGTTTGAATTTTTTATTTTTTATTTATTTCATTTTTC
>LFYR01001351.1:765039-781281 GCA_001185155.1 Zostera marina
TTCATATTAGGAAATGTTAGATAAATATGATGTTGAAAATTGCAGGGTGATAATCTGAAATATATTCTAAAACTATTTCTAGTTTGGTTTGATATATAATTTTGTCTGTTTGTTAAGGAATGGTCTATATTTTTCTGGTTTGGTTTGTGGGAATGGCTACTGTGGATGTATGTTTGTGTGGTTGCAGGTCATACTAAGATAGGTCATGCCCAAATAACTGGAAATTTAATCTGGAGCAGAAAATGTGAAATCTAGAGCAGCAGGAGCTTTGAGAATGAGCAGCGATTTTTTTTTTTTGTTTTGTTCTTTCTTTCAGGGTATTAATTGGTATAACAGGAGGGTTTTCCCAGTAAAAATGAAAGAAAGAGGAGCAAAAATAAGAATCCCAGCTGGGTTTTTCGCCCCCCCTGTTAGCTCAATTAATTCATAGCTGAGTTAGTTCACAAGGCTGCTAAGGAGGTGGACAGACAAGCTGATGATCATACTCATGTTCAAATTCACAACTCAGGATTGCATTCTGGAGTTGTCAATTTGCGGGGGAATGTAAAGAGTTAAAAATACTATAAGGGGTTTTGTATAAATGTACCCATAATATTAAGTATAAGTATAGGCTTAATGTGTAATGATTAGATAAGTTGAATGTTATAATTCTTGAGTGTCAATTAAAGAGTTTACTCTTTCTTCTTGATTGTTTTGACCTAACGACTTCATTCTCCCCCTTTCTTCTATCTTCTTCTTCTATCAATTTCTTGTTGATGATTCAGTGAATGGAAACCTCTCCAGATTTCTACACCTACTACTCTCTGAAAATATTTTTATTATTTAAATTTTTTTTCCCATTTTTGCTCTCCCTCCAAAACCCACCTAAAACCCTTCTTCCTCGTTCGCCAAATCCGGTAGTGTTTTCCAGCGAACGTCCTCCGGTCATCCCTGCAGAATTCGTTTTTTAAGACGGTAGCTCTTCGTTATTTTTCTCCTGACATCGGCGCTTCTTCAAACCGCAGACCACCGTCGGCCGAAAAACTTCAGGTACGTTGTAGTCGAAGAACAGGGTAACCCATTTTTTTTTGAACTACGGAAATAGTTTTATTGTGGAAAATGTTAGCGGCAGTTGCTACCTTGGGCGAAACGTTTTTTCGTAACCCTAGTGTCGCAACCGACGGTTGTTGATCTACAAAAAGATTTTCCCCATCTTCATTTTTCGGATATTGCAGTGACAGTGGTATTGTGTTACTAGAGAAGGTATTTTGGTTGTTTTTGTCCGATTATATCCGGTATTTTATTATGTATTATTTTGTTCGTTCATTTTGTTCATTGACGTTTGTTCATGGGTTTCAAATATTGTTCGTCATAGAATGTTTTTCATGACAGATTCTTGTACATGTGTCTATCAAATATTGTTCTCAAGTTTCAATCAAAAGAAATAATATTTCTGTCATTCATATCCTCGTTTCAAATCCTCTGTGTCATGTAGTTTATTTTTTTTCTTAAATTGATGACTATTTCGTTTTTGATTTCTTACTTGTAATTTTTGTGTAAATTTGTTAGAATCTAAGTTTTGTTTGTTCCTCTCATTAGTAAATCGTACAAGAAATGACTAGTTCAACTACCGACAAATAGAAGAAGAAGGAAATCGGATCGGATTTACGGCGTTCTGTCCGTGCTCGTGTTGGTGGTAATTTTTTTTCCTATTATACAGCTATTTGATTACATTGAGAGATTGTTGAACTAGTAATTTGTATACATCCTACTGCTATTGTAATTTGGTCGTATTGTATGTCATTAACATGATGTTGTGTGCTATAATTCTTGATCATTCTGCGAAAATTTCAGAAACTGATCGTAGGAGGGCTGATTGGGTGATAGAAAATATTATCGACGATATTGACTACGACTTCTCCGGTTATAAAAGGGATTCCTCTCCCGATGCCAATCAGTTTATACTTTCTAAGAGAAAAAGTTAGTCGAGGTGAATATTAAATTTTATACTATTTGTTCTATAAATATGCACTGTATTGTTTATGTATTGTTGATTTTTTTTTCGAAGTAGATGAATTAATTATGTTCCGTTTATGAAAAACTTTTTTAGGTGAGAAGCCAGAATCGTCAACCTAAAGACGAATGACACCAGACTTCAATAACACTATGAAGAGATTTATGGAGGAGGATAGGAAGAAAATGAATTATAAGAAAAACACCAGAAGTGCTATTCAGCCTAAAACATTTCCTGTGAAGAAGAGGAAGAGGCAGGCAAAAAAAGCTCCTAAGAAGCTTCTGAAGGAGACTCTGAAACATAAAGAAGACGAACATGTGGATGAATGTAGCATGTCTGAGAAAAACGAGGATAGTTCTGCGAAAATGTCGAATATTGAGAAAGATTCTACTTCTGATAAGAAGGCAACCGTTTCTGAAAAAACAAAAGTATCGTCTGAGAAGAAGAAGAAGAAGAAGGAAGAGGTCAAATCTTACGAGCATAACGACACAATCAGTTGAGTTAAATTTATAATTAATTAATTTTTAATTTTGCAATTTTAATAATGCTCATAATACTTGTGAATTTTATTTTAGTTAATCATTTAATTCGTCATCGTTCTAAAATACCAACATACAATCAAACAACCAAATTTGGGACAGTCCAATTCAACCACGCAGTGTCGAAAAGAATAAAGGAGACTGACTGTCTTCGGACATTTCTATGATGTTCCCGATTTCAAGATCAGAGCGCGTTTGCTGGACGATTTGATTGACAGATACGTTGGAAGTTATACATTCAACATAAATGGGAAGAACCTGGAATTTTCGGTGGAAGAGTTTGGGCAGATTCTCGGTATTCCATACTGAGGCGTTGAGGTGGAAATGAAGAAGAAAGCTAAGAGTTCATCTGACTGGTCACTAAGACATTTTCCTGCCGACTGCGATATCCGAAGAGAGGTTGTCGTCAAAGCTATTATCGCCATAAAACAGAATTATGTTAATCATTCCTTATCTACTATAGATGAGGATGATTTAATCAGACCATGGATCATTTATCTATTTATTACAGTGTTATGCCGTAAAAACAATTGTCGTATAGGTAGAAATTTTTTAGACTATATAGCTAATATAGAATATATTGGAGAATACAACTGGGCAGGATATCTTCGCATTGTCTTATTCGATAGGATGAAAAAATGCCAGGATAGTGTGGTCCGCTGCAAGCGCACAAACGAGCCGTCGAAGGTGTACATAGACAGTTGTGTTATGTGCCTAATGGTATTGTCAACTAATTTTTATCCTACTCTTACATTCGTTGTGGTTATTGATTGTTCCTAATTTTAATGCTTATATGATATGGCTATTCAAGCGTACGCTTGTATCTACGCCGAATGAGCAAACGGTATCAAATGAACCTTATTTCAAAAAATGGGGCGGAAAGATTACTTACCTTAAGGAGAAGCTTGATCTCCTTAGTGACTCTGAGCTAGGTAAAAAAAAAAAATTGAGAATTGACGTTGCTAAGATAATGAATATTTCTGCTATAAATATTAATTTGTCTAATATAGTTATGGATGTTGCTAAGATAGTTATTTATGTTGCTAAGATTGTTATGGATGTTGCTAAGATAATGAATGTTTCTGCTAAGATAATGAATGTTTCGAGCAGGTCTTCATTGACGATATTTCATTTGAAAAAAGACTGAACCTGGTCCCTGCAGAAACCGGTCTCATAGAAACAGGTTCAGCCTCATAAGCGAGTGATGAAGAATCTATGTCTGAAAAAATATCGTGGGACAGGAAATTTGAAAAAGTCTTAATTCAATTTAATTTTTTTTATCGTGTGTTGAATTTTTTTTCTTTCAAGTTTATTTTTCTTATCGTGCTGTTCGTATGTCTCAATTCAATTTATTTTTCTGCGTGTTTGTCATTACAATTCCGTCATCATTTTGTCGATTTTTTGTGAACAACAGGCGAATTGGATTTGAATACTACAGATGGGTGGTGGTGGAGTGGAAATTGATTCTGTAAATAACGCAGTAAGGATTATGCAGAAAACCTCTCAATTCAAGAGATGGGGAAGACGGAGTCCGTTTCTTCGATACGGCATCCCTCTCATTTCATTCACAGTTCTGGGTTCATTTGGCATAAGGTCACATGATAGAAGGCAGGTCAGTCAAATCGATCTACGATCTGTCTATAAATTATAATCCCACGTGAAAATAGATATCTATATGTTGTTTTTCTGTTCCTGTTTAGACAAAATAGATGATCTGGAGTGGGAAGCTCTTGAGAATACCAAACTTCTGGCAAGAACAGGTCCCATGGATGGCTATAAGCCAAACAAGAATTTCTCTTTGGAGAATGAGCTTAAGGTACGTGATGTTAAATTGTTAATTATATTCTCATCTGATAACGAACTCATCTTCTTCCGAGGTTCCTGTGATTAATGTTGGAATTGGGTTTTCTAGATGTTACGGGAAAAGATTGATATTCATAACTACGAGTTTAAGAAGATTACAAAGTTAGATGGTAGTGGTGGCAAACAAGAAGATTCATAACTATTTTCATTTAAATAACTAACTACTCTACTAATTGTTATAACTACCTATACTATAAACATTATAAATACCCAATGTCATGCAATCATCATTAATAGTCATGCAAAATACAGATTGATTGAATACAATCTACGATCATCTATGGTCATCTACGATTATCATCGATTGGTTAATAGTGTGAACGGATCTCGCGGGGAGCGTTCCGTACCATGCAATCGCATCGTCCGTGAGCGCCCTGCGGAACACCCGACACCAAATGTCTTTCCGGCTCGTTCTGTCCTCCATGTTGATTCTGAACGAGTGGAGGTGGTCCTCCGGGTCGATGTTCCCCTTGTACAAAGGGATCTTCGGGGCTCTCCAAACAGGTGGTACTCGTTTTCTTAGTTTTTTCCAATCTTTTATTTTCGTATTACCCTCTTTAATCTCAAATATCTCTGTAAAAATAAACACATACAGATCATAACTTATAATAGCAAAAAAAACACTTATAGTTAAATTAAAAATTTCAAAAACAGTAAATAATTCAAAGATAAAGAATGAATAAGAATTAAAAGCAGTATGATATTCTGATATAGAAATTAGAAAGAAAGAAAAGAGAGATGCAAATAGAATAGAACATCAGTAAATACACTTGTTAGAAGAATCCTATGATTCTAACAATCATTCGACCAAACAACATTTTCATTTAAAAATTATAAAACAAGATAATTTAATCTCTAGTCAAACAAATAAAGATATTAAAAATTTGAAAATTCATTTGTTCAATTGGTAATGCTAATTAGATGATTTTTTTTACCAATTAAGTAAAATGAATCTGAATTTTATTATTAACGTAAGATAACATTTACTATATAAAAAATGACGATGTTAGAATTGAAAAATCTTAACAAAACAAAATGAATCAAAGTTATTAGGTCATTTACAGACAACAAATTAAAATATACAACAGTATCACTGGAAATGTGCAACCATCAAAAATATTGACACAAATAACAAACATCAAAACATTACAGAGTTACACTTAAAAAAATAATTTAAACAGAGAAAAAGATGAATGAAAATATGTGGTCATTACAAGCAGCAAAAATACATGTATGAAACTTAAACTGCAAAGCGGGTACCAGTATAAATATAGCATATCAAAATCAAACAACTCCATCAATCAAAATGAGGGAGAGCTCCTGTATCAATGCAAGACATCTGAACATCTAGGGTTATATTGTTTTTGATATGATGACACTGCATTTATATAGAAACTTCATCACTACTTTCTACCTACCGAGTTCAAATATGGTTGCGGAAGATTCATTCACGGTGGCAGCTGTGGATGGATTGGTGGTGGGTGGAACAATAATTCATTGACCATTAAAGTTTGACATTTTGCACAAGATCTTTTTTTTATCTTTAAATTCAAATAAATCTCAATTAAATTTTGGATTTTCGGTACCATTTTTGAATTTTGACTATCCGATATTCCGATTCTAAAATAAAAATAAAATACAGAATAGAATAGAATAGAATAAAATAAAATAAAATAGAATAAAATAAAATAAATTGGGAGAATTGAAGTTATATTGAGAATTGAGATCTCTTTTCTCGAATAAAAAATACATCATGTCTCCTAGATATGTGAGCTGAAAAAAATGATTTTTTTTCTTCATTATTTTGTTTGATTATCAATGAATAATGATCATGTTATATCTTTTATTCATATTAGGCGCGAAGGGGACAGTGAGGATTTTCATACCCGAAGTAGAAAAATCTTCGTCCCAAAATCCCTCGTCATTTTCAGATAAGGAGATGGGAATTGAAATCCCCGTCCAAGACACTACCCGTACCTGGGTAAATTGCATTTAAACATTATATAATATAATTTATATAAATAACCTTATATAATATATTAAATACATACATTTATTTTTAAAATATATCCATAAAAAAATTATATTTAACCCCCAAAATTTTATATTTTTAATATTTTTTAAATTTTAAGTTTTAAACTCTAAATGTGAAATGTCAAATGCCTAAATTTATTTATTCTCTAAACCCTAAATCACACCCTCACTAAATTAAAAATTAAATAAAAAATAAATATTTTGGTCGTCCCTGGTCATTGGCCGAGTACAGGGACGGGGATGATTTTTGAGTCCGGGTATTTCCTTGTTCCCGTCCTCGATCAAAATGATCGGATACGGGAACACAATCTCCACCCGGCTAACCATCTCCGTACTCGCTCATCCCTAATTTATATGCAAACCCGACCCGAGTTTTCAAATCGGGTTTGGGTCAAAACCCGGGAAGGTCAAAAAATATTGAACCCGGACTCGAACCCAATTTTGATGTCGGGTTTGGTCGGGTTCGGGTTTAATAAATTGATTGAATATTTTGCATAAAAAATCATGTTGTTTAAATAATATTTAAATTTTATAAAAATCAAATAAAATGGTTTGTTAAGATAGAGAGGGTTTGTGAAGATGGAGAGATCCGACGACGGTGAGGAGAGGTCCGACGACGGCGAGGAGAGGGTCGGCAACCGTGAGGAGAGGGTCGGCGACGGCGAAAAGGGAAAATGAAAGTGGAAGAGGAGAGAGAAATGAAATTAATTTTAAATTTTAAAATATGAAATTAACTAATTAAGGTTTATAAAAGATGAGAAATTTATAATTATATATATTAATTTTTTTATAAAGTGTTTTATATGAAATTATATTAATTATTTATATTTTAATGAATTTTTTATAAATTTCTTCGGGTTTCGGATGAGTCGGGTAACCCGAACCCGACCTAAAAAAAACGGGTAAAACTTACTCGGATTCGGGTCGTTCGCATCGAGGTGCCAGCGGAGCCCGAGACGGCGGCAATAGCGGTACCGGGGTAGGCGACGGCAGGGAGGTCCGCGAGAATGTCGGAGCGGCGAATCTGGGAGAGGCGACGATGGACGTCGATCAACACGGCGTTGAGACGTTGAGTCTCGGCCACGGCCACGCTGTTGGGGACACCGGCGGGCGACGTCAGGCACATGGCCCAGGCGGCGTGCTGAAGCTTCACTTCGCGACCGTATTCCTCGAGGATGTCTCCAACACTCATAGCGAAAGGGGGGGTGATATGAGAAGTTGAAGAGTCGAGTAGGCTATTTATAGGAAGGAGAAGGAGGATGGGCTCGAACACCGAGGAGCGTTAATGGAGGTGGTTGTAGGCGGGACGGGGACGGGCGGCCCCCGGGCCCCGGCCCGTCGAGGAAGGGGGGAGTACTGTTGGTAGTTGGTACCATGGACCGCGGCCTGCGGCCCATGGACCGAACAGGACCCGTCGGCGGCCCAGGCGAGTGGACGAGCCCAACGCACGAGTCCACGACGGGCCCAAGGTCAGCAACAGGAAGCTATAAATACCTCCCCTGGTCCAACAGGAAAGGGGGTTGATAAATCTAGAGAGTAAACTGGTACTAAGTTGTGGTTGTGAGCTGACTCCGGCGAACCCACACACCAACAGATACAAAGTTCATGGAACTGTCAGGGATCCAAGTAAGTCTAATCATTTATGATTCCTCAGTTTTTATTTTTTCATGAGAAGAAAAACCTGCAACTATATTACTCGAGATTATTGCTAAGTAATTAAAATTTATTACCGAAAATTACAGTGATAATATATCATACAGTATGAGGTAAGTATGATAAGTATGAGATTAGCAAAATGAAGGATAAGTACGATCCTTCATTTACTAATCTCATATTTATCCTTCATATGCTAATCTCATACTTATCCTATTTAATCTCATTGCTAATAACAAGAAACATATTTTTTTTATTTCTCTTGAATTTTGCAGATTCAATTTTCTAATCAAGTAATCCAGACTTTTTGTAGAACTCGACGGAATCTGTGAGGATCTCATCAATGCCGCGGCATTCCCAGCCAAGACCTTTCAATTTCTCTCCAGAACATTCATCCCTGAGCTTTGCATCAGTGTAGCTGTAACATTCCAGATAAAACCAATTCAAGTGGTTGTTTTTACTTTTTAGTTAGGAAACCATATATATAGGTTGAATGAAGTTGATTGGTATTTACCTTTGAGGATATTTATACTCAGGATACTTTGCCTTCAACTTGTTGACTATATCAGGAATTCGAAGGTTAACGGCGGTGCACAAGTACCTTCCCTTTGCTTCAGGCTTCTCATATGTGAGCAGGAGTGCGGTGGCTACATCTCGGACATCCACCAGACCTCGAACTGCATCCTCTTCCTGTCCCATTGTACCTTTTATCATATGGACGAGCCATAAACTGCTTCCATTGACGGTGGGTTGAAGGAGTGGGCCGACAGTCATGGTCGGAAGAACTGTAACAATATCCAGACCAGTCTCTTTTGAAAATTTCCAGGCTTCTTCCTCCGCAGTTGTTTTGGCAAGACAGTACCAATCCTGGTAGAATAACCTTGATTAGAAATTAGAAATTAGAGGAAGGAAGGAAAGAAGGAAGAAAATTAAGATACCTCAATTTGCCTGCAATATTCTTTGTCTGACCAATATTCTTCATTCATGATCACATCCTTTTTCCAGTTGGGATTCTGTATAACTGTCGCAGTTGATGACACCATCACAACCCGTTTGACCTTGGCTTCCAAGGCTGCCTTAAGAACATTCTCTGTTCCGACCACTGTCGGTTCAATGACTTGCTTCTGTAAGTGATGAAAATAAAATAAGTCGACAGTATGAAAACAAAATAATTTAATTGATCGAAGATGAGTGATGACCACAGGATCTTTGATGAACATGGGAGGGATGACTGGACTGGCGGCGTGGATAACACCGTCACAGCCTTTGATGGCTTGGAGTAGAGAATCGTAGTCAAGAACATCTGCCTTAAAAAGTTGCAGGTTTTCCCCAGCTTTATCCATCTTGATGAGATGGGAGTTTTTTTTCTCATCGGCTGCAAAAATAAACTTTTCATTGGCTAAAAAGTTGCAGGTTTTTCTTCTCATCGGAGTTCATAAATGATAAATGATTAGACTTACTTGGATCCCTGACAGTTCCATGAACTTTGTATCCACCGGAGAGGAGAAGCTTCACCGTCCAAGAAGCTATGTAACCTCCGGCACCAACAACACACACGGTTCCTTTCACTCCTTCCATCTCTTCTCTACCGATTTATTGATATGATGATACTTCATCATATCTATATGATATATAGAAACTTCATCACTACTTTCTACCTACCGAGGAAGATTGATTCATAGGGCGGCTGTGGATGGGTTGGTGGATGAAACGATAATTCATTGACTATTAAAATTTGACATTTTGTACAACTTGTCTTTCAACTCGATTTTTTTTATCTTTAAATTCAAATAAATCTCAATTAAGTTTTGGATTTTCGGTGCCATTTTTGAATTATCCGAATTCCGAATCTAAAATAAAAATACTATATTTGTATTTAATATACTTTTTATTATTTAATACTATCTTTCTATAAAAATATTATATTTGTATCCTTTAAATTTATAAGTTTTATTAATAACATTTTAAATATTTTTTAACAAAAAATAAAAAATTGACTAAGAGTAGGGGTGAAAACAAGGCGGCACGAAGAGTCAAACTCTTTTTTAAGATGATTTAGTTGATGCTTAAATTAAAAAATAATAATTAGTTCGAGAACCAAAAATATTTATATTTGTTGTATAATTCAGTAGGGTCTGTACCGTGGCAGGGTACTATTCTACCACAAGACCACTGGTGCTATGTATTTTTTTGTAATATCTTTTTTTATCTGTACCGTGGCATGTCATATATTGAAGTATTTTTATTGGTTGTTTTAAATATAAATAGGTCTAATGAAAAATTAGCATTTGAGGTATTGTTTAACATAGACGAGTTATTATGTTTTATTTGCTGGATAATGGAATGCACTTAGATGAAATTAATGAGTAGTGTGTCAATAAGTGGTGTTTTGAGAGAGCCTATGATAATAGACGTGTCAGTAAATAGTGTTTCTTGACAAATGGTTATATTTTATTTAAAAATCTAGGATGGTTTGTGTTCATACTTCAATTACAGTGTAAAACATACTTCAATTACAGTATTAAACAAACTTCAATTACAGTGTAAAACATACTTGAATTACAATGTAAAACATACTTCAATTACAGGGTAAAACACACTTCAATTACAGGGTAAAACACACTTCAATTACAGGGTAAAACACACTTCAATTACAGGGTAAAAACATACTTCAATTACAGGGTAAAACACACTTCAATTACAGGGTAAAACACACTTCAATTACAGGGTAAAAACATACTTCAATTACAGGGTAAAACACACTTCAATTACAGGGTAAAAACATACTTCAATTTATAGTTCTTCTTCTTCTCTATTTATAAGTTATGTAAAATAATAATTGCTTTAAGTTATTTACATCTTTGCAAGTCAGACAGAAACACTTACCTTGTAGACGAATAGAGCATGTAGATTGCAAAGAGATAGAAATGGATGAAATAGAAGGAAGAAGTAGATATATAAGTGAGATTTGGATTAAGATATGCCGTACAAACTTTTTTATAATGATGTTTGACATGATGAATAGTAGACGTATGATAGGTCTGTCGTACAGAATATTAATAGCTAGTCTAGTCAAGCATTTATTAGGATGCAAAATGAAAATGATTTAAAAACTTAAATGTTATTTTACACAATAAATAAAGCAATGTCACTAAAGTTAATCAAGAAATCTCGAGATTTGGAGCAAGTGTTCTAGGATAGAAAAAACCGCCTAACGGAATAAAGACCTTTGGTTGTCAGATGGATGGCTGAGATTTGACACGTCGCATTTATCACATTTAAAGATATTGCAACAGATAATTTCTCTATATTTTTATATAATATGCGACAGGATATACTTTTCTTCAAAATTCAAAATAATTTATATTTGCCTTTTTAAATGTATGATAAATTGATAATTCAAAACTGAATAATGGAAATTAAAAAAAAAAATACATTTATTCATTTGTGAGAACCAAAGCAATGCCAATTGGTGTTGTTGAACGCCTTGAAAAAACCATCCTCAACCTCATCTTCTTCTTTCACTCCACCACCGTTGACGATTCCAACCTCCGTCGTGATCGAACTCGCCTTCACCACAAACCTCGCCTCCTCAACGATCCTCGACGCTTTCCCCATTCCGTATACATACGCCTCGTACTCCTTAAAGCTGTTCCCCAAAACTACAATCCTGTCCAATCCGCCACCTTCCTTCTCCTTCCAATTCTCCGCCAACAAATTATCGTACATTTTCGCCTCGCAATGTGGCATGTAGAACAAAGTCGGTGACCTTACCTCCCTCCTTCCCATCTCATCTACCTCCAAAACATTGAATCCCAACATTGCAATCGCGGCACATTCTAGGGAGGTCAGAATCGGGTCAAAAATCTCAATAGGATCAGGAAGCGAAAGGTGTCGGTGAAGGAGCAAAGCGAGGGAGAGTTGGAGTCGTGGGGGCTCGTAAGATTCTATGCTTCCAATACCATAAACAACCATCCGAGACGGATTGGGTGTGCGACGGAAGATAGGGTGGGATTTGAGAATGGGGTTAGTGTTGAGCTGGTCAAGGAAACGAAGGTAGAAGGCGGATGATTCAAGTTTACTGGTGGAACGGTGAATTCTGTGGACAAGGTGTGTGATGGAGGTCGAACTTGGGAGAGTTGGATCCGATGGTGCCCATGGAATTGGAGTGCTTGCAATGGTGGATGTAGGTACAAGGTTAGAAATAGGTTTAGGGTTCGAAGTTTCGGTTTGCCGAAGACGATTGCGACGACGGACTACAACTTTCCAATCATCGCCAACTTTAGACATTTTTTCTTTCTGTTAAATAAAAAGAGGCTACAAGTTGAAAATGATGATCGATTGATGTTCAATTTATAGGGATTTGAGAAACGTCAACACAATGATTAAAGAAAGCATGGACAAAAAAAAATCTTCTCCTCAGCCATTTGTCCATTTTTGCTCTAAGGATAGATAGATTTAATACCTTCTACGTAGTAGGATTGTCAGACTTTGCCATCTCCAAAATGAGCAATCTCCCATCAATCATCTATTAAAACAGAGCACCGGAGAGAGGAAGGGAATTCAGGGTTTATGTTCCAAAGTAATGGATCGAGGATTTAGGGTTTAAGAATTCCACCTACCTTGTAGTTCATGGCTTTCAAAGCCCTAAGAGCATCGTTTTCAGAATGAAATTCCACAAAACCGAAACCCTTGGGTCTGTGGGTTTGGGGGTCTTTTATGAGGCGAACTGAAAACAAAAGCACATGAAAATCAATCGAACAAAGGAAGGACATGAAAATCAAATACCTCAAAATCTGAATTTCATATTTAATACCAGTTTTGATGTTTCCAAAAGGCGAGAATGAATCCCGAAGCTTCTCCTCAGTTGTGTAGAAAGATAATCCTACAGACCAATCCAACCAATATACAAACTAAATGACCCAAGTTAAAATCAGAGGAGAAGACAAAAGGGTTTGAGAGATAAAGCATACTGCTGACGAAGACAGTCGAACTGAAACATCTATGAAAAAAACCATCGATCCGCAACAAGTGAGGAGCGATTCCAAATAATCTTCCTGCCATAATAATAAATAACCAAATCTGAAACGAAAAGGGAGGGAGAGAATGACATCAGGGTTTTACTAGACAAATAGAAGGTTATGTTGATTCTTTGAACTTGACAGTAATAACACCTTGAGTTTTATTGCCATCACATTGTTTTGTCCCCCCTGATCCTCACATTAGCAACAATAGGGCAAGGATTGGAATCCCCAACCACATATCCGGACATTTTGATGGAACCAACATATAGAATCATTGCCCATCCATTGGTGAAACAAACCAGCATATGGTTTTCAGCCCAATAAAAAAGCCGAAAGAAAAAGAACTCGCAAAGCATATGCTTGGAAGATTCTCCATAGCTACTCCCTACAAATAAAGCTGATTTCAGGATTCGATTATCAATCACGCCATGGTGATGATGGACACCTCCCACTCCTTCCCTTGACAGAGTTAAAAGGGCTCTTCTCAATGGGGGAAGTGGTAGTGGTGCGGCATGGTCGAGACTTTTTTTTTTATAACGGATGTTGCATTTTTACAAGTAGAAAAACCTACCTCCGGGTGTGATATATCATAGTCACATAATATATCACCGGTTACATCATAGTGGAAATTAAATAAAAATTACGTACACAACGAGACTAAAACTCTGCATTCTCAGCAACCTTAATAGCTACTGTGAGCATATGAGTTAATCTCCTTTGCCATGGTTGAAACTTGAGCTATCGTCCATAAAGGAGGTGATGGACGTTATTGTAGGGAAAGTAGGAATCTTTGGAATGTAACTATGCAATGTAAAACATCAATGTTCATCTAATTTTGTCTAATTCGATCTTTCTGTTGTTTTTACCAATAGTTCTTACTTGAACAATTATCATCTTTGGTATGATGGAATCAACTTCACACAAGAATACAGGATGATCTCGTGGCGGTGGATCATCCAATCATGGCAATCGCTGCTCATTCTTAGATTCTTAACAATCCAAATTAGGTTTTTTTTCAATGTGCTTATAAGACCAAATGCAAATGCTAGTACTTATAAGTCGATGCTCTGAGACACCACACTTGTGTCTGGCAAGTACACAACCAGTCGAAGTTGACCGGATAACTCCCTCATCGCCTCTAGGATCGATCCTCACCGTAGCGCACTCCATATGAGTACACATTGGGTGCTACTTTGATTGTCTGGTTCATCCCCTTTGCTTCCTAAATCCAGACGGCGTGGCTTAGGGTGGAATCTGTAGTGCTGACTTTGGGTGGAATCTCAAACTCAAAGCACAACATATTAAAGTATCAAATATAGTCGTCTACCAATCCTCATGATAGGAAACTTGTAGGCTCCAAGTGGATTTATAAAATTAAATATAGGCCAAGTGGTGAAATAGAAAGATACAAGACTAGACTTGTAGCAAAAGGATTCACTTAAAAAGAAGGATTTGACTATTATGAAACATTTGCCCTTGTAGTCAAAATGACCACAATCAAAACTATAATTACAATATCAGCAATTAAAAAATGGAACATCTATCAACTAGATGTTAATAATGCCTTTCTCTATGGAGATCTTAATGAAGAAGTATATCTCAAACCACCTCAGGGACATCTTAAGGAAGGAGATAAAAGGGTGTGTAAACTAAATAAATCCCTCTATGGTCTAAAACAAGCATCTAGAAACTGGTTTGCCAAATTGAAGGGAGTTTTACTTGAAATGAGTTTTGTGCAAACACCTTCTGATTATTCATAGTTTGTCAAAACCAACAATGAAAATATGATATACTTATTAGTATATGTAGATGATATCATTATTATATGGAATAATGAGACAGAAATGTTTCAAATAAAAAAAAATATTGAGAAAAACTTCAAAATCAAGGATTTAGGTAAATTGTCCTACTTCTTAGGAATTGAGGTCTCATACCCATCAGAAGGTATATATATATATAGGGAAAGTTTCTGGAACGGCACGTCCGCACGGTGATCACCGTGCGGACACCATATCGTGAACCCATCGAGGTTCCCCCGAACTGCCAAAGTTCCCCCGAACTGCCAAAGTTCCCCCGAACTGCCAAAGTTCCCCAATTTCCAGATCGCCGGAACTGCAATGGGTTCCGCGATCTGATGGCAAGTTCGCTGATGGCGCCGGCAAGTCCACTCTCCTCCGTATCCTCTCAGGTAGACTCCCAAACGTGAATCTCGATCCAAAGACGATATGTCTGAATCAACAATCGCTTATGAGCACAACACAGTTGAGAAAACTCTGTGGATTCGTCACCCAAAACGACAACCTCCTCCCTCTCCTCACGGTGAGGGAGACTCTTTTGTTCAGCTCGTAGTTTTGTCAGAGAGGAATGAGCAAGGGAGAGAGGGAGCAAAGAGTGGATGCGTTGATAGAAGAACTTGGGCTGGTTCACGTCGCGCAAAGCTATGTCGGAGATGAGGAGATACGTGGAGTTTCCGGTGGAGAAAGAAGGAGAGTGTCCATCGGCGTTGATGTTATCCATGATCCACCCATTCTTCTTCTGGACGAACCGACGTCGGGACTCGACAGCTCAACGGCGTTGCATGTGGTGGCGTTGTTAGCTACCATGGCTCAAAGAAGAAACCAAATCGTCATACTCACAATCCATCAACCAAGTTACAGAATTCTGGAGTATATATCATATTTTCTTCTTCTTACATCCTCCGGTAATGTTGCACATTCCGGTAGTCTCCGGTGTCTGGAGAAAACCATCAAAAAAATGGATCTGAAGGTACCAATCCAACTTAACGCGTTGGAGTTTGCAATGGAGATCCCATTAATGGCGGCAACAAGACCTACTCTGGAAGACCATTTGAAATCCCCAATGATATTTGCCCCGCCGACGCCGGCATCGCCGTTATCGGAAGAGTTAATCTTGAAGAAGCAGTCACGTTATTCGGAGATCACGCATCTATCGTGGAGATTCTGGAGAGTGATGTATCGAACGAAACAGCTATTCCTGTCAAGGATCATGCAAGCCCTGGTGGGAGGTTTATCTTCATATAAAACAAAGCAAAACCGGTGTAACGGAGAGACTAGGACTGTTCGCCTTTACTCTGAGCTTCCTCCTCTCATCCACCGTCGAAGCTCTTCCGATATTC
>LFYR01001351.1:785530-820251 GCA_001185155.1 Zostera marina
TTTGGCCAAACCCGATACGGATAGGGTTATTCAGGAAGTACACGAAGGCTCGTGCGGACTCCATGAGGGAGGAAGAGCACTAGCCTTCAAAATCATCAGGCTAGGATACTATTGGCCCACTCTAAGGTTGGAAGCTCGCACTTATGTCCGCAAGTGCCGAGCATGTCAGCTGCACAACCCCATGCAGCAGAAACCATCCGCGGACATGACTCCGATTCTGAGTTCAATCCCGTTCGCAAGGTGGGGATTGGACATCGTAGGACCATTCCCCTCCCCTCAACATCCCAGGCTCGGTTCATCTTTGTAGCAGTAGATTACTTTACAAAGTGGGTCGAGGCTCAGGCTGTAGCGAAAATCACTCAGGATGCGGCAGTCAAGTTCATCTACCGCTCCATAGTCTGTCGATTCGGAGTTCCCCAATACATTGTCACGGATAATGGCACACAATTCACAGGGGGGAAATTTTCAAGAATGTGCGAAGACCTAAACATAAAGCTCCACGTCGCCTCCGTTTACCGACCTCTGGCAAACGGGCAAGTAGAGGTTACCAACAAGGCCATCGTACAAGGATTGAAAAAGAAAATCGAATCAGCCAAAGGGACTTGGGCAGACAAGTTGTGCGAAATCCTATGGGCATATCGCACAACGAGTAAAAACCCCACGGGCAACACCCCTTTTGCTATGACCTATGGAGTGGAAGCGGTCGTACCAATCGAGATGAGTATACCAACATATCTAATCTCGAAGTACGACAAACAAACAAATGACCAAAACCTAGCCACAGAGCTAGACTTGAGGGATGAAACCCGTGACGAGGCGGACCTGCAGTACGAATCTTACAAGGCAAGCGTATCAAGGTACCACAATCGCCAAGTACGCAAAAAGTCTTCTTGCCAGAAACTCTCGTCACGCGGAAAGCTAGCATAACAGAAAGGAATAGACAAAGAAATAAACTGTCATCCAACTTCGAAGGTCCATATATCGTCGAAGAGGAGATAAGGTCAGGAACTTATCGCCTACGGCGACAGGATGGAACAATGGTTCCAAACACCTGGCATGCGGACAACATGCAACAGTACTACGCATAGTACTCATCACATTATGTTTATTTTCTTTAATTTTCCTAGTATGTATGTTAGTTAATCATAAAATTCTTTCTTCGTATTCTAACCCGCAAGGATACCTTAAAAAAATCTATTGTGTCGCTTCGGCCTCAGTAGAACAAGGATCGCTCCGTCGCTACGGCCCCAATGATCCTATCAATATTGTCTCTTCGGCCTTGATACGGATCAACAAGTCACTCCGTCACTAGGACAGGAGTCAGACTACATCCTCAGGGTTCAAATCCAGGGTTAGTACGAACAGGTCCAATTTAGGCATGCGAACCTAGAGTTGCGACCACAACCCTTATTCGCACGGGCGAATCAGGAATTAGTGGATGTTATATCAAACTATTTTCAACCCTAAAAGTTAATTTAGAAGTATAAATCATTTTCGAGTTTAACTAGCAACTAAACTACGATTCGTACGACCAAGCTTACGCCCGAAGCGGCTAAGTAAAGTTAGCAGAATCTAACTTACGTTCAGAGCGGCTAAGTTACGATTTGTGAATCTAGTTTTAAGCATAAGTTACAACTTTAAAATATTTATACAAAAAATTAACAAAGAAAGGCAAAGTAGTTCATTGATTACAAAAAATCCATTACAAAAAATCCACTACAAAAATCCACTACAAAGGAATTCTAGTCTTCTTCTTTCCTCGCTTCTCGAACATCGCTCTTTATCTTATCAAGAGCTTTTTTGTGCTCCAGTTGCACTTCAGGATGTTCTTCTAACCACGCCATTATATCAGTCACATAGTTGGCGGGCAAACTTGGGAACACATAAGGACCAAAAAAGTTTAAATCTTGAAGTTGGTCAGATTGACCATCTACTTCAAACTCTAAGTCCTTCCCTTTCTCGGAAGAAGTTTCCAGTTCTTCCCTCATCTTTCGCAACTTCTCCGTGGATTGAGAGAAGCGGTCGTTCAGATCCTTTCGCTCAGAGGCGGACTCAGAAAGTTCTACTTGAAGTTTCTGAATTTGTGATTCAGAAACCATTGCGTTGCCAACCTCCGCACTTAGATGCATCTTTAATTCTTCAATCTCTTTCAGGGCAATAGTGAGACGCGATTCAGATTCTCTCAGAGAGTCACGTTCTTGGCAAAGAGTAGAAATCTCAAGTCTGTGTGCGGCGCACTCTTTATTCTTCGCCATCATCGCCTTCTCATGCTCAGCAGCTTTCTCTTCCAATTTCTTGTTATTTTGGAAGACCTTCCTCAGGGACCACACTTCTTTGCAAACAACTTGATACTTGTCATCAAGCTTGTCATATTCTTGTTGGGATCGAAGCGTGTCATTGCATGACTGCATCCCAAGAGCAGCATTCGATAGATACGCAGCCTACAAAAAAAAAAAATTTAAATTAGCACGAAAATACATAAGTTAGAAAGCGAGTTTAAGTCACTTACAGCAGATAGAGCTTTAGTGAGCTCCTCACGTATCCAATCCCCAGGCTTCGTCAGAAGTAGCTGGGTAGCCTTAGCTCGCACAACTTCATCGATAAACAGACCCGGATAATCAAAATTAGTCCGGAAGGGGGCAAACTCTGATACCGACCTCGAGCTCGACCCAGTCTCAAAGGTGCCACGAGGACCAGATCCTTCGGCCTTCCTCATCCGAATCAGTTTGGCACCGCGCAATCTCACAACCAAATGAGGAAGCACCGCTTCACGGTAGAGATGCGCTCCCTTCTTCTTCTTGATAGGATTGCCGGAAGGGTCTTCCGACTTCATGTAGTGTGTCACATCAGAAAAGGTGAAATCCTCACGCTGACACAAAGCGAAAGGAACTCCTTGACCACATTGGAAAGAAGCAAGAGCTGAGGAAATTTTCTTTACGTGCTTCAATTCCGCCTTGCTCAGAGCGCAAGGAACATCCAGATGTACGCGGCGAGCATTGGCCCAGCTCTTTCGACTCCCGCGTACGAACATCGAGTCTACAAAGAAGAATTCACTCTTCCACTGCGGCCCATAGTTAGTGGGGAGTTCAACTATCAATTCACGCCCATGAAACCGCTTAGCCAACCCCAACCGACAAGATTCGGAAGCGGGAGCCTTGACAAATTTGAAGAACCAGAAAAACAAGGCGGCGGTTGCAGGGATATTCAAACTCCAACAGATGTTGGAGAATCCTCTCAAATATATAAAAAATGCTGTCTGCTTCTGTGACAGCGATACGCCCCCTTGTAATAACACTTCACTCATTAGTATGGGGATGGGCAGCACGGAGAAGTGTCTGAAATAAAGTCGGGGAATCGCCTGAAACCCCGCAGGAGGAAGGTTCGCGGGTTGATATTGCGACCCCCAAAATCGCAAGTGCCCAGAAATGCGTACCCTCGCAGAATGTCTCGGGCTTCACGTGCAGACATAACAGAGAATGGATGTACGGTCTCAGTCTGCGGCACAAGAGGTGCATTAACAGAAACTTCTTCAAAAGACCCCTCGCTCGCGTCGCTTAGGGGCAGCAGCTTAATTTCACCACCCGGCAAAGTTTCACAGTGAGCATAGCCGGTGTGGTTCTCAACTCCCTCGTAGAAGGGGAGGTTAATGTGGTCTCCATCCTTGTCGACTTCCGTGGGAGGAGGAGGTGTCTTCGATCCCTCAGCCGGATCAGGGCGGCGTCGGCTTTGGCCGTGGTCCAGTTCCAGTTCCTGATCATAGTCGAAGGGCTCAGGAACCCGTACACCCTTCGTGGAGGGGATATATGTCTTTCCTCTACCCCCATCCCATAAGTGGGAGGAATGGGGGTACTACCCTCGCGAGACAAGTTCTTCGCATGCTTAGGGTGTTTTCGCTTTCGTTTCTTACTTGGCCTCTCAGATTCAGCAATCGTCCTCTTGCTCGTGTTAGTGGAGGTCAACCCCTCAGTACGGGTGACCGAAACATCAGGTGCCACCACTTGAAGGGGCACATACTCTTCAACATCAGCCCCCGAGTTTTGGGGCAACGTCGGCGATTTAGATGACAAACTCGCCGATGTTTGAGCTAAACTCGCCGATCCCAGATCGATAACTCGGCGAGGTCTCTTGAAGATGGGGACACCCCCTGCCCTTAGTCGGTCGGTGACTTCCCAAGGGGACTCGCCGATTTAGGAGCAAAAATTGAGAGAATCTCGCCCACCTCAACAGAGGACTCTGCCACGACTAGAGCCCTGGAATGACACCCCAAACTCGCCGACTTCTTGTTAGAACTCGGCGATTGCTCGGGAGTGAGCCCGAGTAACTCGCGGGCCGTGGCATAGAATCTAGCATCCGACTGTGCATCAACAATCGGAATCTCCGACCCACCGCGCGTAGGCGAGGGGATCGGAGACTCAACGGTGTTGAGCATCGCCGCTAGACTCTCATCAATATCGGTATTCAAGATGTCGTCGACCAGAGCTTCGGTCTCCGACATGGTGAGTTGAAGGAGTGACGGTTGGTCTGCCATAAGTCGGCGATATAGAAAGAAACTCGGCGACTTAGTGAAGGATTAGGGTTTAGGTGATTTGGGGAAAATGATGAGCGGATTAAAATAATCGATTCGCTATTTATAGACCCTGGACAAATTGCAAAATTCCCTCGGAAAATCCAAAAATTACGCGAAGGAAAATCGCTAATTGATTCTCAAATCTCCAAAACTCGGCGAGTTATCCGTAAACTCGCCGAGTTTGGGCAAAAATCACGGGATATGAAAGGGAAACTTCCATATTTGGAAAAATTGCAAATATTTCCCAAGATCCCAAGGATTTTCTAAGAAATCCGCCAGCTCATATTAAGAATCGCCGAGTTTGTAAGAAAGTCGTCGATCCAGGTAGGCAAACTTCTAAGTTTCTCACAGAACCACCCCGATGCTAAGTCGCCGAGTTAGGACATTAAGTCGCCGACTTAGGATATCACATAGTATCTTAGGGGGGGGAGTATCACAAGCTCCCTTCAGCAACAAAAGGAGGGTATCACAAGCTCTCCCGACATTTCTGTGGCTCCGGCCGAAAATCGTCAGACATCGAGGGGGAGTATCACAAGCTCTCCCGACATTTCTGTCGCTCCGGCCGGAAATCGTCTAATTTCGAGGGGGGGTATCACAAGCTCTCCCGACATTTCTATCGCTTCGGCAGGAGATCGTCAAATTTCAGGGGGGGAGTATTACAAGCTCTCCCGACACTTTTGTCGCTCCGGCCGGAGGTCGTCAGATATGAGCACGGTAAAGCTGTCGCTTCGGCCAGATTTGCCAAGGATTGTTTCGAGCAAAAGGAGAATGTCATGAGAGGTAAAATCACACGGTAAGTTCAATTGGTCAATAATAATATGCGTTTTAGACTGATCTAGTTGTTTTGCAGGATGTTTTCTTTTTTGCAGGAATTATTCTATCGCTTCGGCCAGAATCAGACTCTGATAGTGAGTCAATCTATCCTGCCGCTTTTGCCTTGATAGACTAGAGATCATTATGTCGCTTTGGCCTTAATGATCTCAACCCGTCTTGCCGCTTTAAGCCTTGAAGGGGTAACCGTCGTTGCGGACATAAAAGTCGCCCTTGATCAGGGTGGACTATAAACATTAGTTCTATCGCTTCGGCTAGAACTCGGTTCTATCGCTTTGGCTATAACTCGATTCTGTCGCTTCGACCTGAATCAAGTTCCGTCGCTTCGGCCAGAATTAATCTTGTCGCTCCGGCCTTGATAAACACAGTGCAGTCGCTCTTGATCAGGGTTAGACTATAAGCAGGTAGTTCCGTTGGCCTGAAACTCGATTCTGTCGGTTCGACCCTACAAAGTCAATCCATTCTTGTCGCTTAGGCCATAATGGATACGGAATCAGTACGTCACTGTGGGCGGAATGATTCGATCTCATCTTGTCGCTTCGGCCTTGATGCGGATCACACACTAAACCTTGGTTGGGGGGGGGGTGCTGGTGATACACGCATGTTTCTTGTGCTCTCTTCAGGGGGGAGTACTGGTGAGACATGTCTGATTACGAAAATCACTCCCAGCAACGCCTTTCAACAAGGACTAGGGTTCCGTCGCTTTAGGCCGGACCCCCGGAGAGCTCCCACGGTGCGGAACACGTTCATCGTCCAAATCGCCTAGTTAGCCCGTAAGTCGCCAGATTGGATTACCAAGTCGCCGATTTTAGGGATAAGTCGTCGAGTTAGGGTCAAGATCGGCAGTATGGTAGACTGCACATCTCGCCCCTGGAAACTCAACGAGTTTGCCCTAAATAGGCGATTTCCATACCTGAATCGCCGACTTACGACTGTTGCTCGCCACCAACCAACGTCATAAATGTTTCCATATATGACCATAGGCGTGATATCCGCCTTTGATCACGCCCTCCGAGACCCTATAAAAAGGGTCCCAAGGGGACACTCAAAGGCACGACACAAGTTCCACTCTCACCAGAGCATCACTAAGAAACTCGCTGATTCTCACTAGAATCGCCTAGTTTCTACTTGCAGGTATTTGACGTAGAACGCGCATCGTGGACTCCAGAGCCTCCGGCATCACCTTGCACCACCGCGAGCCTTGGTAGCAAATTCGATGCTTCATCAGATTGATTCTAACTACTACTATTCATAACTATCAATGGCTATGGTAGTTATTCAATAAACACGTCATGTATCCTTGCTTCTGTTGGTAATTGCACTCGATAAGCCACAACTCCGATTTTCTCTAGTACCTTGAACGGGCCGAAATACCTTCTTTCTAATTTGTTGGACTTGAGTTTAGCTACCGTATTCTGCCTATATTTCTGAAGCTTCACTAACACCAGATTGTCTGCTTCGAAAGACTCGTCCCTCCTATTAGAATCTGCTTGTTTCTTCATTCTTTCACGAGCCTTCATGAGATTTGATTTGGCCTTTTCTAGTACCTCCTCCCGTAGATCCACAGTCATTTGTACATCGACGTCTTCTAACGGGCTATCGGACCATCAAAGGAGCGGTGGAGTTTGTCTTCCGTAAACTAACTCGAAGGGAGTTACACCGGTTGATGAATGTTTGCATGTTGCCATAGTACTGCCAGGTGTAAGTACTTGGACCAGTCCTTGGATCTATCCATAAAAAGCAACGTAAGTATTGTTGTAAGCTTCTATTCACCACCTCCGACTGTCCGTCGGTTTGTGGGTGGTAAACTGAGCTTCTCAGGAGCTTTGTGCCATGCACCTTAAATAATGTTTTCCAGAACGAGCTCACGAAGATAGGATCTCTATCTAAAAGTAACGTCTTGGGAAAACCATGCAGATCGGTGATTTTAATGCCATGAAGTAAGCGCCCTTACTCAAACGATCCACCACTACCAGTATTATTGATTTTCCTGAAGATACCGGTAGGTTAGATATGAAATCCATTGTTAGATCCTCCCACACATGCATGGGTACCGGAAGAGGTTATAGTAGACCCATTTTCTTGTTATTTGGAAATTTTGTTGGTTGACATATAACACAATTGTTAATCCATTCTTTAATATCCGATGACATTCCCCTCCAGTTGAAGGATCGTGCAATCCTTGAAATAGTTCCCTTGTGACCGGAGTGTCCTCCCATCGAGGTTGCATGTGCTTCCTCAAATATTGCCCAACGAAGATATGCATCCTCTGGTACGACGACAGCATCTTTATAAAGCAGTAAGTCACGACGAATAGAAAAATGATTTGTGTTGGTTGGATCTGTCAACACTTATGTCCAGAAAGCTTGGTATGTATTGTCTCTAAATGCCGCAACCTTCACAGATTCCACAAACTCAGATATGGGTGTGGAAATTGCGTTTAAATCTGTCTCTTGAGGTTTCATGCACTACAAAAAAAGGTAGGCAGTTCGGACGAAGCAGAGTTAACGGAAATTCAGTTACAAATACTAATAAGCAAAGTTAACGGAATTTCCGTTACAAATACTAGATATCAAGATAGACTTAAATATTGTAACGGATTTTTAGACTATTTTTAAAGGATTTTCCGTTACAAATAGTAATTATTTAATAATTTTTCATTTTCCCTTCTAAAAAATAATTTCCCCAAATAAATTTTTTACTCCCTCCTATTTCCCCAAATCGTCCTATTCCCTCCTATTTCCCCAAATCCTCCTATTCCCTCCACATTCCTCCCAAATAATACTATCTCATTTCCCCCAATATCTCCACCCGATTTCCCCCAATATCTCCACCTGATTTCCCTCAATATCTCATTTCTGCCGGAATTTTTCGTTCAGTTTCACAGTACGCCACTTCAATCTCCACACGCCGGAATTTTTCGTTCAGTCTCCACAGTACCCCACTTCGATCTCCACACGCCGGATTTGTCATTTCCACTTCAATCTCCACACGCCGCTTTTGCTTGCTTTGTTTCAGTGGATTCATTTCTGTTTTACTGGTAAGAATCAGAAATCTTTTACAATGCTTTCTTTTACAATACCCTAAAAATCCATTCCATTTTCTGTCTATAAGAATCAAACCCTAAAAACCATTTTTTCCTATTAGTTTCTTCTTTTTCTGTCTATAAGATCATTTTTTTCCTATTAGTTTCTTTCCCATTTTCATTTCCGTTCCTCTTTTTATATAGACATGGATTTACAGATAGAATTTAAAGAGTCTATCTAATTTGGTGTCTATCCCAACGTTTACTTCACTGTGAAGTTTATAAAGCACTACACTTATCTATCTATTTGTTTCTGTCTAGATTTATGTATATCTGGAATTTATTAGAATTAATAGATAAGATTTATTTGTTAATAGATTTGATTTTTATGATTATTATTATTATTTTCGTTCACATGGGTATTAGTGAACAAACAATTTGTGTTTTAATTTGTGAGAATGTATCCATCAACCGTTTCAAAACAATTAGTGTTTTAATCCGAAATCTTTTGCAATGCTTTCTTTTACAATACATCCATTCCATTTTTTGTCTATAAGAACAAAATCCTAAAAATCATTTTTTTCCTATTAGTTTCTTCTTTTTCTGTCTATAAGATCATTTTTATGTAATTTTGAATAGATCTAAATATTGTTTTAGGATGAAAATGCATTTTTGTTCTGTTCTGTTTTGAAGTTTGTAAAACCATCCAAATATTATATAATTGGGTGTTTAGACTGAGATAATATTTATCACAAATTGATCGATCCATTTTCATTTCCGTTTAGACTAAGATTATTTATAAGTGACTACTTAGACTAAGATTATTTTTTTCTTTTTCAGATTTATTAAAAGCAAAATATAAAAGCCAAGAAAGGTATGATGTAAGTTATTTAAATTTATGATTTTATATTTCATTTGGCGAGTAATGTTTTATTTAATTATTTAAAAATCAAATATTTTATGATAGTAATTTTATATTATTGCATGCTTCCTTACATTGTTATAATTAGTTAGAGTTAGTTATTTTTGTACAAGTTCCAAGACTTAAGAGTTAGACTTAAGAGTTTTATGATCAGAAATGCATTATTTGTGTGATATTATCTTATTCTAAACAAGATTCTGGTGACTCTGGACGTGAAGAACCTAGGGATGATGACATTGAAACGGGAAGAGATGCAAAGAAGAATTATGTTGAACTTGTACTTGATGAATTTTTCAAGTAGGTTGGGTTTTTTCTTATTACTACACTGTTTGTTTAGATATTTTGAATCATCAATCAACATTTAATTTTTAGTAGTGGTTATCATCATTTTATTTTGGTTATACTTATATAAATCTTAACAGATCCTTATTTCCTGTTTAATAGCTTGTTAGTTTCTTCACCTTCTCACGATTTACTTATGATTCAGGTAATTCACGTTTTAATTGAAGATATGTCCCGTCCCTCTTATTGAAGGTGATAATTTTTGATCCACATATATGTAGAGGTTGATTTCCTTGCAGTGTTTTTAGACCATTTTACAGTTTATAAAATGCTATATGTCAGAGTATTTGACTCCTTCACGTGAGTAATTTACAAAACTGCTAATATATTCTATGAGTAATTTTTTTATTTAAATTATTTTTCTATTTTTATCAATTTTAAATGTTGAATATTTTGTTGTATTCACAGATTATAAATGGCTTATAAGAAAAAGTTGGTTAATAAGAAAAGAATTAGACGAAGTCCTTAAGTTCCAACTCCAACACCAAGTCCGACTCCTCAAGTTCCAATGTTATTTTAGATTATGAATGTTACAATGAATGTTAATGATGTTATTATGATTTATAACATATTTTGAATGTTAGATGATTTTAATCATTATAGTTGAATGAATTTAGGGAGTAATATTGAATGTAAATTATGAATGTCGGGAAAAAAATATATACAGGAATATATATGCATTCAGGAATTTACAAAAATTATAAATATTGAAATAATTTACAGGAATATTGGAATATATATACATTTTTTTTCCAAAAAAATTTTGTAACGGAAATTCCGTTACAAATGATATTTTTTCATTTTTCACGGAATTTGTAACGGAAATTCCGTTACAAATACATAAAAAAATTTAACGGATTTTTCATTCCCTTAACTTTAACTTGAGAGTATTTTAACGGATTTTTTTAACAGATTTAAGTATTTGTAACGGAAATTTTGTAATGGACCAAAGTTAACGGAAATTCCGTTAAAAATAGTATTTGTAACGGAAATTCCTTTAACTTTGCTCGTCCTAACTGCCTATTTTTTTTGTAGTGATGTCTTCTCGACGTGACAATGCATCTGCTACAACATTGAGTTTCCCATGTCTGTATGACACCGTAAACTTATACCCCAACAAATAGCGGAGGTACTTCTGTTGCTCCGGGGTGTGAACCGTTTGTGTTAAGATATATGTCTCAGTGTTGCATGATCGGTGATGATAATAAATGGCTCACCGGAAAGGTAGTGATGAAACTTTCGTACCGCCTCAACTATGGCTACCATCTCCTTCACGTATGTTGACGCATGACGGATGCTTGGTATAAACTGTTTGTTAAAAAATGCAATTGCATCTCCCTTTTGTGAAAGAACTGCTTCCATTGCGTATCCCGATGCATCCGATTCAACAGAGAAGGTCTCACTAAAATCTGGCAGCCTCAAAATCGGAGTGGATGATAAAGCTACCTTTAATTTTTCGAAAACCTCCCTTGCTGGATCTGTCCACTTAAAGTTATCCTTGCAAAGCATGTTAAATAGTGGAGAAGCCATCGTTGCATAATTCTTGACGAACCTTCGGTAGTATCCTGACAATCCTAAGAACCCTCGAAGTTGCTTGATGTTGGAAGGTAGTGGCCACTCCGTAATTGCTGATATTTTATCCTGATAAACTTCCACTCCAGCCTCTAAGATCTTGTGTCTGAGATACGATATCGACGACATTGCGAACTCGCACTTGGACTCGTTTGCCACTAGTGAATGTTGTGCCAACATCGCAAGAGTGAGCTGGATATGACTGAGGTGTGTCGACCAATCCTTGCTGTATATAAGGATATCGTCGAAAAAAACTAAAATGTGTTTGCGGAGTTGATTCTTGAACACTGCATTCATAATGGATTGAAAAGTAGAGGGTGCGTTGCAAAGACCAAAAGGTATTACCTTGAACTCATAATGACTATCGTGAGTACAGAAGGCAGATTTACTGATTGACTCGGTGATCGAGATGGATCTGATGGAAACCGATTTTTAAGTCGATCTTTGAAAAATACTTCGCTCCATGCAGTTCATCAAAGATTTCATCCACGGTCGGTATAGGATACGCATCCTTCATTGTTATTTTATTTAGTTATCGATAATCAACACAAAAACGCATGATCCATGCTCTTCCTGATGAGGATGACTGGAGATGAATAAGGAGAACAGGTGGGTTGAATTATTCCCTCATCTAGCTTATTATTGACCAACTTTGTCATCTACGCTTTTTGATGGTGTGGGTATCGGTAAGGACGAACCTTTACTGGACCTGCTTCTGGGTGTATGACTATCTCGTGATCCGTGGATCTTGGTGGTGGCATGCCGTTCGGTGGTGAGAAGCAGTCAGAAAAGTGGTCCAAAAAAATCTGAATGGCTGGATGGTACACTTTCTTTTTCTTTTGTGGAAGAGCATCTTCAGATTGGCTGACTGTAACAAAAAATAAAAGGCACTCCTGATTATTTAGTGTAGTCTCTTTGAATAACAGCACTGGAGTTGGAATGGAGGTATTCGTTGCCGAGATTCTATGCAGGTGGTTATTGATAAAAAAGATGACAGATCATTGAGAGTAATCAAAGGTCACTTGACTGAGAGTTTTTAGGCAGTCTACACCTAGTATAACATCCGTTCCATGAAATGGAGCTACATGCAAATCTACCGTAAATGTCATTGGTCCCAACAGTAGTTTGATGTCTCTACAAACACCTTGGCTAGACATTGTATTGCCATTACCCACCACAACATTGTAGCGTTGTGACGTATCGATAGGTAGTTCAAGTTGCCTCACCCACCTTCCATGAACTAAGTTTAAGCTCGCGCCGGAATCCATCAATATACGTAGCTGATAGTTTTTAATAAAGCCTTGTGCCTGAATCGATGACGAATCTCTGGCCATCGCATGCAACGATGTCACCGGAACTTCTTCCTCGTACTCTTCTGCCTCCTTTAGTTGGTTGTGTTCGTCACAAATGATTTCGTCTTCATCTTCCACTTCTAGCGGTGTAGATTCCAGAAGCAACATCCTAGTTGGTTTCTTGCATGAGTGTCCGCGATGGTAACGCTCGTCACAGTTGTAACATAGTCCCGCTTCTCGACGAACCCTTTATTTTCAATGGTGTGTCTCTTTACTCCCGATGGAGGAACGCGTATCTGCATGACTATATTCTCATCTGATCGGAAGTTCCGTTGGTTGTTTTAACAGCTATCAGCTAGCTTGGTTTCTTGGATTTCCACCATCTCCTTCGCATCCAACAAACTCGTTGGTTTGAATGGAATCACTTCGTTCCTTATATCTTCTCTCAGACCTGCCAGAAATGTTTCCACCTTAAACTGAATGTTGAAACCATGCATTCGATTGGATAGTTCCCGACCTCACCTTCGATATTAAACCCTGCTGAGTATACCTTTAGATGTTCCGGGGTGTTGTGAAAAAAAAAAATCTTCGCACTTTTGAATCCATTCATAAGGATCCTCTCCGTTGAACTTCGGAAAATCGAATTTCCATTTGATCGGCATCATCTGAGCAACCAGATTTTCGTTATGGAAGTGGTTGGTCAGCAAATGGTGTGGTTCCAGTTGTGGTGCAGGTGGAAGACATTGCAGTTGAGCCTGAGACAGTGTAACTGCCGGGGTGTTAACCGTCACATTTTCAGTTGTTGGATTGGCACCCATTTGGTGCTGTGTGAACTGCGGTGTGGTCAGGTGGAAAGGAACCGGTGTGAACGGTGGACGTGACGACGGAAACACGTGATGAGGTGTCGTCGGCGGAGACGTATGCATATTCGGACGAACGGTGACGCAAAGTCTGGTGGACGCGTTTGGGAATCTAGATGAGCCAGTACTGCCATCATGCCTTCCTCTAGTCGTGCTATAGCTCTGGCGAAGACGTTTGTAACTCGATCTGCGTAGCTGCGATTGCATCAATCCTTCTGGCCAACGTCTGATTGTTGGTCTCCTCAGTGGTTTGACATTCTTCCGTCATGAGTATTTCGATTGAAAGCACCAACTGTTATGCTCTCCGATCAACTCTCTCCAGAGAGATACTACTTACGGTTCTAACTAACAAAATGTAAAGTTACGGATAATTTTTTATATCTCAATCACCAGTTACCGGAGCTTTTATAGGCTCGATGGTAATAAGTCACGACATCGTAACCCACTAAGTCACGTTATGTGACGTCGTGTGATGTCATGTGACATAATAATGTTTGCACACATGCATGGCATGCATATTGGGCTATTTGCGATATTAAAATATTACAACTTAAGGGAATAATATAAAAGCGTAGGGGAAATACTACAGTAGTCTTTTTTCTTGGATCAATCGACGAGAGTGTCGACGACGTAATCATCTAGCGCCGGAGGAGCTCGACGAGGTCGTTTACTAGGGAGCTCTTCCATATCAGTGTAGGGGTTGTTAAATCTCCTACTCGCTTGGCTGCTACCGGATTCAATTGATCAGGTGATGGTAGGAATTGAGTAGAAGTGGAGTAGCGCAAGATTGGGGCGGATTCTAGGGTTATGCGACTTAACTGTCGCCTAGAAGCCGTTGGAGGGAGATTAGAATAGTATTTTCTATTAATCACAATTTGAATGTAATTAACTTAATTAATTCCAGTCACAATGGTTTCCTTTTAAACTAATTACAGCCCTAACTAACTTAACTAATTAACTATTTGTTATTACAAATATTTGCTAAGTTAATTGGTCTTTTAAACTAATTACAACCCTAACTAACTTAGCTAATTAACAATTTGTTATTACAAATATTTGCTAAGTTAATTGGTCTTTGGCCCAACTGTTGTAGCCCATGCATGAATTAGTCCATTAAGTTTAATTGGAAACTTTGCAACTTGGGCCTTAAGTTTCTTGTTAATCACCGTGTGGGACTTCATGAAACTTTTGTACTTTCGCCTTAAGTTTCTTCAGTATCTCACACACTCGTTTGGGTTATTTCCTATACAATGATCTTCCATCTGAAATGTCAATTAGGTCCTGCAAACAGAGATTGTGTTTATACAAGTTAATTGCTCTTAGTTAACTTGTATTTCCTTTACTCCCCCCTCAAGCCTTGGAATATATATTTAATATTCCAAGCTTGGAATGGAATGTTGTGATTTCTTTATCACCAAGTGCTTTTGTTAGAAGATCAGCAAGTTGGAACTTAGTTCCAATTTGTTTTAATGAGATTTTCTTTTGATTTATTATTTCTCTTATGAAATGACAATCTACTTCTATGTGTTTTGTCCTCTCATGGAATACTGGATTATTCGCTAAATGTATGGCTGATTTGTTATCACAGTAAAGATCTGTGGGTATTGGTATTTTGATTTTTAGTTCATTCATCAATTGGTGAATCCATACAATTTCACAAGTCACTTGAGCTATGGCTCTATATTCTGCCTCACATGATGATCTGGCTATTGTGTTCTGTTTTTTGGTTTTCCAAGAGATTAATGAATCCCCTAGCATGATACAGAATCCTGTCAAGGATTTTAATTTCTACTGATTTGGCATGCTGCCCAATCAGCATCACAATACCCTCTAATCACCATGTTTGCATTTCTACTGTATAATAATCCTTGTCCTGGAGCATTTTTGATATATCTTATTAGTTTAAACAGGACTTCTAGATGAACCTCTCTTGGCTCATGCATAAATTGAGTCAACTAGTTTACTGAGAAACTTATATCTGGCCTTGTTATGTTGAGGTATATTAATTTTCCAACCATCTTCCTATAGAAGGTTGGGTTTTTAATTAACATAGATTTATCATTTTTTAAATCTATGTGTCTTTCCATTGAAATTTTGGAAGGTTTTGCACCAGAAAGACCAGATTCTTCTAGAATTCCTAATGCATATTTCCTCTGGGATAAATATATTCCTTGAGGTGAATAGGATACCTCAATCCCTAGGAAGTAGCTTAACCTTCCTAGATCTTTTAGTTTGAACTGATTTTCCAATTGGACTTTTATTATCCCAATTTCTAATTCATTGCTGCTTGTTAGGATGATATCATCCACATATACAATGAGGCATAGGATGTTTTGATTTCTTTCTCTTATGAATAAAGAATAATCAGATTTTGTTTGAAGAAAACCAATGTCTAAAAGAACAAGCTTCAAGAAGCTTGTTTGAAACCATATAGAGATTTATTTAGTTTACATACTCTTTTATCTTTTTTCTTCAAGCATACCTTGTGGAGGTTTTAAATATACCTCTTCATGTAAATCACCATGCAAAAATGCATTGTTTACATCTAATTGGTGTAGATTCCATCTTTTGATGGCAGCTACTGCTATTATAGTTTTTATAGTGACCATCTTCACTACTGGTGCAAAGGTTTCAAAAAAATCAAAACCCTCTTTCTGTGTGAAGCCTTTAGCTACTAACCTAGCTTGCTTTATACCTTTCTATTTGGCCATCTGGTTTATATTTAATTTTATAGATCCATTTTGATCCAATAGATTTTCTGTTTTGTGGAAGATTAGTAAGAGTCCATGTATTGTTCTCTTGTAAAGCCTTCATTTCATTTTTCATAGCTTCAATCCATTTTGGATCTTTTGAAGCTTCATTGTATGAATTTGGTTCATCATTAATTTTTATTTGTTTTAAATATTGTTTGCGAAGTTTATTTATCCTATTATATGAGACATGATTACTCATAGGATATTTTGATTTATCACATTTCTTCTTATTTTGTAGAACAAATTCTTGGAAATGTTTTGGTTCTACAATTTTCCTTCCATACAAACTTGTTTTTTTATTTGTTGTTTTTATGTTTTTATTTTCAGAGTTTATTGTACTCTGGTCTTGTTCTGAATTTTTTTTAAAATTGCTATCTAAACTAGTCAGAATGATTTGTCCAGAGTTGTTTTCTAGCTCTGGGTTTTGATGTTGTTCTTCTGAGATTTGCCTTGAGGCATTTTCTGTATGATTTTGTTGGCTATTTAGCCTGTTTTGTCCAGAGCTTTGTTCCTTTTCTGTATTTTGAATTGGGTTCTCTGGCCTTCTTAAATCCTGTTGATTTGTTTGCCCTGGGATATTCTCTGAATAATCTTGCTGATTATTCAGAGTGTTTTGTTCAAGGGCTTCTCCTTGTTCTGAATTTTTACTTCTATTCTTAACAGAATAATTTTCAGAAATTTTTCTTGTTACCCCAGGGCATAGTTCTGAAGGACTTTGTTTAGTGTTTTGAATCTTATATCCAGAGTTTTCTTTTTGCTCTGGGTTTTGTATTTCTAATACATTTTCATTTGTTCCTGTTTTTTTTTTAAAAACAACTTCTTCAGTTTGAATAATTTCATTTGGAGTATTATTTTCAACAGAGTTTTTATATATGTTTTCTTCATTAAACTGATCATATTCATGTGTGTCCAATGAATTACTATTTCTTTTTCCTTGATTACTGTTATTTTCACAATTGGATAATCTTCCAATTTGTGATTCAATTCCGTCATCAGTATTTTTTAATTTTCTAACTATTTCATTTTGTCCAACGGCATAGCTATTCTCTACATTTATTTACTGCAAATGGATTTTGATTCAATTCCGTCCACCTCATCTGATCCTCATGGTCGGTCTAAATATATCGATCGCACATTGGGCTTGTTTTCTCAAGATATCGATCCAACTTCTGATTACTCTATTCTTCAGTCTATTACTCTATTTGGTCATAAAATCTCACCAATAGTTTCCAAATCTAGGCTTTCGTTACAAAATGATAATGACTTTCAAATATCATTGAAACGTAAACACAATCAGAAAATGGATAGTTCAGCATTGTTGCCGGTTGACAACGGTGTAGGTATTATTTCTGATTTTCTCTTTAATTTTTTTTAACTTTATTTTACTCGATTTTTAATAATATTCTAGTGATTATTTTTAAGACGTAAGTTAGTATCATTGTTGACAATATTTTTATGTTGTTATAATCTAATGTCTTTATTAATTATGTTTTTTTAAATTTTAATGTTCCTAGGATTATTTAAGTTATTATGTATTTTACTGTTCTTTCCCAATTTTATTAACTACATATATTTTTTGACCTTATTATTTTATTTATATATATAATTTCAATATTAGTTATTAATTCTTACTTTGTTCATGTCTAACATCAAATACTGAGTATTCACTTCAGTCGGTTGTTCCATTATGTCACTATTAAATAAATTAAATACCTTTTTTAAAATTTCTATTGAAATTCGTTTTTTTATTTGTGTTATACCCGTCAATAGTAGGATTGGGCATGGTTCGGGTTTCCCTCGGGTTTATCTTAACCTGAACCCGGACCCGAATTTTCAAATCGGGTTCGGGTCAAAACCCGGGAAGGTCAAAAAATAGTGAACCCAAACCCAACCTGATTTAGATATCGGGTTTAGTCGGATTCGGGTTTAATAAATTAATTGAATATTTTACATAAAAAAACCTTGTTGTTTAAATAATTTTATAAAAATCAAATAAAATGGTTTTTGAAGATGGAAAGGATTTGTGATGATGGAGAGGTCCGACGACGACGAGGAGAGGTCTGGCGACGGTGAGGAGAGGGTCGATGACGGCGAAGAGAGGGAAAATGAAAGTGAAAAATGAAATTAAAGTTTAAATTTTAGGACATAAAATTAATTAATTAAGATTTATAAAAGATGACAAATTTATAATTATATATATTAAATTTTTTATAAAGTATTTTATATAAAATTATATTAGTTATTTATATTTTAATGATTTTTTTATAAATTTCCTCGGATTTCGAGTGAATCGGGTTTGGTTCGGGTCAAACTCGAAACCGATCCAAAAAAATCGGGTAAAAATACTCGGGTTTGGGTCGTTCACATCGGGTTTCATGAACGAAAATATCGACCCAAACCCGGACCCGATGTGTTCGGGCTTGACCCGACCCACGCCTACCCCTAGTCAATAGGTTATGGTTAATTAAAATTTTCTGGTCAGATTCTGGTGTCGCAATGATTTTTGTCCGATTATGAATAAGAAAAGTTAACCCTTCAGTTATCACTCACTTTATGTTTCTAATATTTTAATAGATTTTCATAGTTTCCTTTCATTTTTAATTATCCAATCGACTTACCTGATAAAATACATTGTTTTTTTTAATTAGGACTTAAATTGGATATGAAAAAGTCAATATCTTTTAAAGATCAATGTTATCATCTTATGGATTTACCTCAGAGATTATTTCCCAATAGTTATGTTCGAAGAACTAAGTATGAATTTTACCTTTTTCTTTTAGTATATTTGGAAATCTTATTTTTCTTTTCTATGGAATTGAATTAATTAATTTTCGTCTTATTGCAGCTCATTGGTTAGTTCAATCTCTTTGTTGTTTCAAAGGATATATGAACATATTTAATGAAGTTCGTGATATCCTACCTCCCTTATTTTTCATTAAAATTAAGAATCTTGGATTTGATCAGTTTTTTCAATCTGTTGATTTGAATGTGAATTCCTATCATCTTGACGATTTGGTTGGTAGATATATTGGTAAATACCAATTTCATTTGAAAGATAAAATTATTAAGGTTACACCGAAAGACATTGATCATATTTTTTCACTTCCATTTTCTGGTTCTATTATTCAAGTTGGTAGAAGAGATGAAATCGAATATTCTACACCATTCTGGCGAAAGTATTTCAACACTAGGTGATTCATTTTTTATTTTTTACTATGTTTTTATTTTTTGGATATTTTACTTAAATATTCTAATTACCAAGTACAGTGCTATGGTTAATGATGTATTAAATCTGCTGTTATATCTCTTACCTTTCAATTTTAGATAATCCTTGAGCTTTTAGCAATATGAAGTTTGATAACCTGACAGGTAGTGTAATTTTCCGTTCAACAAAATGTAACAAAAGGTCTGTAGGTATTCTCTAAATTTGTGCAAGCCTGCAAATAGTAGTGTAATGTAAGTTTCGACAAATTTAAACCTTTAAACTTATGAATTTAATTGACTAAAACATATTACCCATATTGACAATTGTGACCTATTATTATTTCATAATTTCTTGTATTCATCTGTTGGATCCTGATCTATGCTTTATAGCCATTTGAACTTTGATAAAAAAAATTCAGGTTCTTGAGGCAGATTTAGCCAATTTGGATGAAACTGATTCCGGATTAGATATTGATGCGCTTCAAGACGTGGTAAAAGCCGTGAATGGTCTTTTGACTCAAAAAAATTCAATTCTCATGATCACCCATTATAGAAACCAAAAAACCCAAATAAGATGAAACCCAAAAGAAGAAGAAACACCAAAGAAGATGAAACAGAAAAGAAGAAGAAACCCCTACAATCCAAAGAAGAAGAAACCACTTCATAGAAGAAACTCCTACGCCGATAAAGGTGAAAAAACCCGGACGATGAAAAACGGACGATGACAACTGAGGGTGAAGAAGGAATCGACAATGGAGAACGACAATGGAGGATGAAGAAGAAAAAAATTTATAACAGAAACCAACAAGACAGGACAGAAAAAATATATAAAAACACTTATAACTGACACTTATAAACCCATACTATAATAAAACCTATAAACGCTATCTACAAACGAAAACTAATGACCAGAATTGATTAAAATTTACAAATTTCGCATCCCTGATCCGTTGTGATTTACAAATTTCGCGGGTGTGCACCTGATCCGTTGCGATTAAATATATTCTAATCCGGGATACAAAATATAAAATTTCAAAAAATATCAGTTGAGAACCCCTATTTTGGGTTCTCAAATGAGAACTAAATCTCAACCTTCCATTTTCTTTTCTTTCATCCAAACCATTGCTTTTCAACCTCTAACATCCGGTGACACACTCTCTCATCTTGTACTGTTTTGTTCATTTTTTTTAATCCTTTTTATTCACCTCTCTCTTTTCACGTTTTCGTTTTGTCGATAGTACCTGTCTTTCTACTGTTTTACTTCTTTCTTCCGTCAGATTACTCTGTTTTTCTTTCCGTCAGTAGTAGCTGTTCTCTCTCTAGTCTTCCTTCCTTCTCCTATCTTCCTCTGTTTTTGTTTTTCCTCCGTCTTACCTCCTTCCGTCAATTAGATTGAGTATTTTTTCCTACATTCTAACGAATGTCGATGTATCTTAAGTTCTTTGCTGCCATGGAAGTCCATGGGTTCTTCTTCTTTCCCTTTTCCATTCTTTCTCTGTCTTCGCCATTTTGTTTTTTTCTCTCTTCTTTCTTCCGTCAATTCCTTTGTCAGATGTACTTCTTCTTCTTCTTTACTTGTTATTCGTCCTAGTCTAATCACCTGATTTCTTTTTCACTGTACTCACCTACCTCTTCTACTGCTGACAGTCCATTTCTTTGTCTTTTATCTGTTGGCATCATATGTCATCCTATCCAATCAATATCTTCTCAAATTATTCGTTTTATACACATTATGATGTTCTCATAATATGTATACTGTCTCCTGTATTTCGTAGACGTCCTCTACTAAAATATTTTTCATATGAAGAAAACCAAATCTTTGTCTATCCAACATCGGTTTTGCCACATTGTCCTTTTTACTATTCATCTGTCAATAGTCGGGTTTGCCACCTTGTACAATCTTCCGATTTCCTTATTTTTTGTTTTTTTGCCCCAACGTCTACATCTACAATCTCCAAACACTTCATCGTCTTTTTTCTCTATCTTGTCTAGGTCATCCAACCCATCATCTGGTTTCATTTACCTTCCCCCCTGTGAATACAAGGTAAGTGATCTACTGTTTCCATTTTTTGTTTTCATACATTGAATGGTTCTTTTCTTTACCCATAGCATATAATGGCCTCTCCACCATCATTTGTGAATCAAGATCAACCTTCCATCTTGCAAGTTTCCCCCAACACCAATTCAATTTTCGTCACCCCTCCTCCATATCGTTCACAACAGTTTTCATACGATCACACAAACACATCTTGCAACGTTAGCTTGAAAGTTCGGTTCAATTCTCCTCAGTGTCAGACCAATGACAATACCATACCTTGTGAGGCTGATTTTTCGACCTTTTCACTTCCTCATGACACAGCTGGTACCATATTTCAGTCAGGGTTTGTCCTACACACATCTGCTGAGATTAGGGAATCCTCTGCTAATATCAATGTTGCAACTGCTAAAACACCTAGTAGTCTGAATTTCCAATTCAATTCGATCCCCTGATCGGCAGACCGCACTACAAAAAAAAGGACCTTGTATGGCGGTCTTTAGATGGCGGATTTCTGCCATCAATAATCCAGTTGTTTAGATGGCGGATGTCCGCCATATATTCTTTCAGTCCGTCGAGGAAAGGTTTGGGCTCGACGACGGTTCGATTTTATTTTCGATGGCGGTTTTTAGATGGCAGATTTCCGCCATCTAAACTATCCCGCCCAAAATTTCGAATCTCCCCCAATATTCAACCCGATTACCCGATTAAATTGACTTAACATGGCGGACATCCGCCATGTTAAGTATTCAGGGAGTCAGGCGGAAAAAGCCCGCCCAAATTTCGATTGGACGGACTTTTCCACCTTACATGGCGGCACTTAAGTGTACTTACATGGCGGAAATCCACCATGTAAGTTTTGGGGTTTATTAAAAACCCCAAATTCCAGACAGATGCGTTCTGTCTTAACAGTTGCTTTCTGCCGCCGCCGCCGACGATTAACGCCTCCTCGCCGCCGATTTCTCCAGCGATCTTCCGTCTCCTGCCGGTTATAGGCTCGCCGGTCGTCTTCAGCCGGTCGTCGTCGCCATCAGCTCCCGTCGGTACCTGCATCTTCGTCTGTGAAGGTTAGATTGCAAATAGGTTGTTTTGATTTTTTTTTTGTAAATGTGTTGATTGTAAATGTGTTTTTGGATTAATGGTTTATATACGTAATGTTGATTGTATTAGTGTTTTATACAGTTGATCGTTTATGTTTTTTTTATTTCTTTTTAGTGTTTAAGATTGTTGTAATGGGTTTTGTTTTCTTTTTAATGTTTTAATGTGATTGCTCCCCCATCATTCCGGTATGATTTCTTCATCTTATGATTTTCTATTTCTTCATCTTATGGTTTTCTATTAATTATTTTTCATCTTATTTTTCATCTTATTTTTCATCTATTTATTTACTAATTCACTAATCTTACTCACTATTTCTCTTTTGAAGATTGAATTTTTTTAGTTTTTAGTTTATATTCACGTTATTCACTGTTTCTTTTTTCTCTTAGTTTTTTAAGTTTATAATCTTACTCACTAATATGTTTCACTAATTCACTAATCTATTTTCATGTTTATATTCATGTTTTAATGTTTTAATGTTTTTGATATTTATATTTCATGTCTATGGATGTTTATATCTATTTCATCTATATGGATGTTATTTTTGGGATGTTATGTTATGTATATAGCTAGATGTTATGTTAAGTACTGTTGTGTTAAATGATATGTTTAAGTCTTGTTTTATAGGTTTAAGTACTGTTATTATTATTTTCGGATTGATTAGTATGAATGTTTAAATTGTTAACGTGTGTTGAATGTTAAGTACTATTATATGAAGTTTTATGATATGTTTTAAAAGTAAAGGTATTGTTGTGAAGATATTGATGGTCGCAAAGATATCAATTAATTTAATTAATAATTTAAATACTGTTTGAAATAATTTAAATAATTAGTTATTTAGTTATATCATAATTTAAATACCATGTTTTGAAATAAATAAAAAATATTTAATATTGTTCGAAATTACTGTTTTTTAATAAATTTAAAAAATAATTTATGAATTATTTAATTTACTGTTTATAAATGTTTTAATTGATTATTTTTAAATAATTTATAAATTGATTTAATTAAATAAATAAATAATTTATATAATGTTTTAATTAACTAATTAAATTATTGTGTTGTTGACTTGTTGTAGGTTTTGAAATATCAAGAATTCAAAAAATTGAGATTGAATGAAGCACTATTGCGGTATGAAATTATAAATGTTTATTTAATCATTTCATTTTAAAAATATTTAATTAATTTGCATGTAATTATAAATTTGTTAATTAGTAATTATTAAATTTAATGATTTTAATGATTTTAAATTCTATTAATAATGATTAATTTGCATGAAATTATAATTTGTAAATTAATAATTATTAAATTGTATTAAAATAATTTGTTAATTAAATTGTTAATTAAATAATTATAAATTATTTAATTACTGTTTCTTAATATTTTAAAATTAAAATAATTAGTTATTAAAATAATTAAAATACTATTTTTAATTAATTAAATAATATAATGTTTTAAAATAGTTAAATAATTAATGTTTTTCATATTTTAAATTAATCAATTAATTATTTAATAGTTTTAAATGTTTTTAAATAATTTACTAACTAGTTTAAATTTATTTTTGAAGCAAAAAGTAGTTAAAATTTTTAAATCTCCCAATTATTTGAAAAATTGATTTATATAATTTAAATAACTATTTAATTAAGAATTTAAATAATTATTTTTAATAACTTTAAATAATTTGTTAATTAATTATTTAATTTGATATTTTCTAATAATTTAAATAAATAATGATTTTTTTTTTAATTAGTAAAAAAATATTTGGAATAATTAATTATTTTATGTTTTTAAATAATTTAAAAATTATGTAAATTAATTATTGTGTATTTGACTTGTTATAGGTTTTCTAAAATTGAGATTTCGTAAGTTTTGGATTAAAGTAAAAGCTAATTTGCGGTAAAAAATTAAATATATTTATTTAGTCAACTAAATTTTAAATTTATTGTAAAAGTAAATGATTAAATTATCATTTTAATTGTCAATTGAAATAACAATTAGCATATTAATATATTATTTGGCATTAAATTTGCATTTTAGATTTTAAGAAATGCCACGTAGAGTGAAGCAATTACCTCGTAAGAGGGCTCTACCACCCAATCCCCAAGATGCTTTCTGGTTTTATCTCCCGGTTCATCCAGCACCGGCACCTGTACGTCCAGCACCGGCACCTGCCTATCCCGCACCGCCGACACCTGTTCGTCCAGCACCGGCCCCTCTAGTTCCGCAACCAGCAACTCCGAAGAAAGTCGTTTATGAAACGGATTCGGAATAATTCAATAATTAGCTAGATTTTCCCAAAAAAATTGAACTTAATATTAATTGAACTATAATTAATATGGTAATAGTCAATTAATTTTTATCTAATTAATTATAATTCGATAAAAAATTTATTTTTTAGGATAATGTCGAACATCATGAAAGTACCTGATAAAGCTTAGATGAGTTAAGATCGGTTTTCGAAAGAATACGGTGAAGGGTTAACAGCTTTCACTAATTTCGCCATTTCGAATTCGACTCACCCAGAAGGTTATTTACCTTGTCCATGCTCGTCCTGCACGAATAGTGAAGTGATTCCTATAAAGGAGATGAGGAAGCATGTTTCATAAATGGTTGGTTGAAACATTACGATGTTTGGACGCGTCACGGAGAGTTACCGAGTAGATATGGTGAGAAAAAAGTGAAACGAAAAGAGACAGTGTCGAAAACTGGTAACGATATGATTGGATTGGTTCGTGCGGTTTACGGAGAACTTGTAGTTGAGAATACAGTCGACGAAGATTTTCTCGAAACAGAACCTCTAGAATACGAGCATGTCCATGAAGATCCAGTTGACGAAGATCCAGTCGACGAAAATCCAGAGCACAGATATGACGAATCGTTCTTACGCCGTCTAAAAGAAGGTGAAGAACAGTTATATCCAGGTTGCACAGAGTTTTCCAAACTATCTTTTATCTTGGAATTGTATCAGTTGAAATGCGACAATCATTGGAGTGATAAAAGTATTCAGAAATTATTATCCACCACGCGTCGTGCTATTCCAAATGGGGAGTCGACCATTCCGAAAACCATGTACCATGCGAAATCGGTAGTTCGTGACCTGGGCCTCAATTATACGAAAATCGATGCATGTCGCAACGATTGTATTTTATATCGAAATGAGTATGCAGACGCAGAAACATGCCTGAATTGCGGAACGTGTAGGTGGGTCGTCGAAGACGTTCAGAAAAACAAACGTGTTTCAGTGAAATGTCTTCGTCACTTTCCGTTGATTCCACGTTTGAAGAGATTGTATCTGTGTTCCAAAATTTCTGAAGACATGATATCGCACCATTCCAAACGTAAAGACGACGGATTTCTTCGGCATCCAGCTGATTCTTTACAATGGAAGAAATTTGACGAGGTTCATCCCAAATTTGCATCCGAACCTTGTAATGTGAGACTTGGTTTAGCAACTGATGGATTCAACCCGTTCAGTCAGCAATCTCTATCTCATAGTACTTGGCCAGTGATAGTTATACCGTACAACCTTCCACCTTGGATGTGTATGAAGCAAACGAATTTCATGTTGTCTCTACTAATTTTCGGTCCGTCAGCTCCAGGGAACGATATAGATGTCTATCTTCAACCGCTTATAGATGAACTGAAGATTTTATGGGCAGATGGTGTTACAGCTTTTGATGTACGTACGCAGAAATCTTTTAAGATGTTTGCATCACTTCTGTGGACGATACATGATTATCCAGGATACGATGATATATCAGGGTGAAGCACTAAAGGAAAGTTAGCCTGTGCAGTATGTAAGAATGACACTAAAAGTATTCGTTTAGAGCATGGAAAGAAAGAGAGTTTTATGGGACATCGTCGATTTCTAGATATGAAATATTATTATAGGAGCTATAAGAAAATACCATTGCCCAAAGGATGGAAAAAAATGAGTATTTTTTTTCGAATTACCGTATTGGAAGGCGTTGCTTCTACGGCATAATATTGGTGTTATGCACACCGAAAAGAATATATGTGACAATATTTTGAACACTATTTTGAAAATGGATGGTAAAACAAAAGATAATTTGAACGCGAGGTTCGATTTACAATCGATGAGAATCCGAAAAGAACTTCATCCTATTCGATGGGGAGAAGAATGGGACATTTCGAGTGCGTGTTTCAACTTAACGACGAAAGAAAAGATATTATTTCTGTCAGTGTTTAAATCCCTTCGACTTCTCGATGGATATTGTTCTAACATTTCTAGAAACGTGAAAATGAAAGAAAGAAAATTTATCGGATTGAAAAGTCACGATTGTCATACTTCCTATTGCATTACGAAAATCAACAAAACCTGTAGTGACTTCGGTTCTCGTTGAACTTTGCGGATATTTCCACGATATTTGTTCGAAGGTGATCGAAATCAAACTTATGGAACGATGGGAGAAAAGAATTATATATACATTATGCAATCTTGAGAAAATCTTTCCTCCCGGTTTTTTTACTGTAATGGTTCATCTGACGGTCCATCTAGCAACCGAAGTGAAAATAGCTGGACCGGTACAATATCGATGGATGTATCCGATAGAGAGGTATATATATTTATACAATTATAAATAAATTTATAATTAATATGTCTTGATCATACAATATATATTCTCATTTTAGGTATCTTGTGACTTTAAAAAATCATGTGACCGTACGTAGTCACCCGGAAGGATCTATTGCGGAAAGTTATCTTGCTGAAGAATCAATGACGTTTTGTTCTCGGTGTTTACAAAATGTCGAGACAAAATCAAATCGGCCAGATAGGTATATCGATGGGTTTTTAAATGCACCGACTGATATAACGTTGGCTACTTTACAACAGAAACAGTTGCATCAATATATATTGTTTGACCTTGAAAGTGTCGAACCATATCGAAATAAACACTTGAAGCAATTGAAAGTTATGTTTCCAAAACACACACAGCTCCGTCTGGAAAATTTACACTTCAAATAATTTGCGGAATGGTTTAAGAAACACATGTCCGAAGCTCAACAATCTGACACAGATTTAAATTCTATTTCCCACGGACCAAGTTGTTTTGCTTCAATTTATAGTGGTTACATTATGAATGGATTAAAATTTCAGACATCAGAATTGACAAATCGTAGATCGACGCAAAATAATGGTATTTTTCTATCGGCTACAACATCAACGTATGCTAAATCTCCAAATGATGCTCCGTTGGTAGCAGAAATTGAATATCATGGATTATTAGAAAATGTTTTCGAAATTTGCTACGGTCACACGACTAAATATTGTCTGTTTGAATGTAAGTGGTACGATCCTGGAAAAGCAGGTACTAAAGTAGATGATTTTGGTGTCGTTTCAGTGAACACGACACGGGGAAAATTTGGAAAGGAACCTTTCATTTTGGCAAATCAGGCTCAACAATGTTTCTACATTCAAGATCCGGTAGAATCTGAATGGAGTTCAGTCCTTAAAATACCAAATAGAGATATTTTCGATGTCGATAATGATGATTATTGTAATTAAATTATAAAGTATTACATTACAATATAATTTAATATTTTGAATGTAATATTATGTTGATTATAAATTTTTTTTTTTTCAGTAAAAAATGAGTCAACTACTTGCAATCGTCGAACGATATGAACGACTCGAGCGACTAAATCAGATTCAACGTAGTTTTTACAAAAACATAAATTATTATTGTCATGTTTTTGCTTGTTTCCGTTGCGGAGTCAACGGTCATCATTTTCACAACTGTCCAAAAATATGGTCGACAAATCCTCAAACAATGGAAACCGGTCAGATTTTAGTGTTAGGATACGAAGCTAGAGTGTTGAATGATTGTGGTGGCACACATTCATTCAAAATCGAATACAACTCTTCTCACGACGACTTCGAAGATTTGTTGTGTCTAATAATAATGTAAATTACAATAGGAAAAATGTTTGGTTGTTGTGTCAGAACAAGACCTCATATACGGGTGTCTGGCTATGTATTTAAAATAACTAATTTTATTTTAAAATTTAAATATTTCAGATTACGTTTACTTTTTTCGTTCTGATCGGTGTAATAACGCCATTCATGGCATTGGCGATGGTTACATCCCGTCGCTCTTTTGAAGAGTCAAACTAAAGTGGTCAGTTCATTATTCATATTTTAAATATTATCATGATTTCTATTAAATATTAATTCTTAAATATGTAAATTAATTAGATGCGAGGCCATCCACATCGAATGTGCCTCCACAGAAGAAGGGTCGTGGTCGCACAAAAGACCACCCTCATAACCATCCAGAAAAAGGTACGAAATGGAAGGTCGTGTTTGACAACACGAACCAAGCGACGGATGAAATGGCGAAGAAATTAACCACAAGAATGGCTCTTTTAGCAAAAGACCATACTCTCTTCCCGTACGACATCGAGTGGCGTCATCAACCACAACAAAATTTTCAGGACGCGTTAAAAATATTAACTGTAAGTATATATATTTTTTATAATATTTATTAATTTTTCAAAACTTATAAGTTTTGAATATGTAGGCTGAATATGATTTAAGTGGAAGCAAAGCTGCACAAACTTATATCAATGGTAGGTTGAACAAACTCTGGAGGAGCAACCATAATTCTTTGGTTAAAACTTATGGCTCAGATCCTGATATGAGAGAAGAAGATATTTTAGCGACTCTTCCACCGTATGTCAGCAAACCTCAATTTCTAAATAAATTGAGACAACATCGATCAGAAAAAGGAAACGTACGTATATGTATATATATATTTATTTATTATATTAATAAATTTAGAAACTTATTATTTTTTATAATTTCAGCAAATTTCCGAGATAAATACCGCGAACCGAGCGAATCAAATGACACATCACGCTGGTTCAAAAGGATTAGCGCAAAGACGTCATGAATTGGTAATTTATTTATAATTTATATATAATTTTTTTATATATTAATGAATTATGTGAATATAGATGCAACAAGGAAGGAGTGAAGTCGAAGCTTGGTAAGAGACTTTACAGATGACATATAAAGGAAGCGATAAAGTTGTAAGTTTTTTTTTTAAATTATTTATATTTTATCATTTCTATTATCATTGTTTGATTTTGTTATTCTTTCAGCTTGAAGCCACGGAATTTATCAAAAGTCAAGAGGCAAAATCGTAGGCTGAATCTGAAGCAATGACTCCATTTGTAAGTTCCATTGATTATTTTAAACATATTTCGCATTTCTTATTTATTTACTTTTTATAATGCAGCAATTTATCGAAGCGACGGTCAACAAGACTTTCGAAAAAAATAAAAAGAATAGAATCATAGGAATTGGAGAAGCTGCCAGTATGGTGAGCAAAACGAACGAAAGATGGGCTTCTCCAAATTGGAAAGGAAAAGAGCCGATCTCCGAAAACACGACTACTGATGCAACACCAAATGCAGTTTGGTCGGAAAAATTTAAAGAATTGGAGGTATTTTAAATATATTACAATAATTTTGTTGATTATCAAACTCATTTTTGTTTTCATTTTCAGAACAAGTGTAACGAGAGTCAGAAAGACGTCTCCAAATACAAGAAGTTCAATGCAATGAAATCTTATATGAAGAAACTCAATAAGACTTTGAAGACTTCCAGACTCGACATGACGCATATGGCTTCCACTTCAAAGTCCACCATACCGTCTGCATTCGAATCAGATATTTCGGATTCTGATTCAGAAGACTCGATTTCAGACGAGTGTTGATTACAAAATTTGTATTTGCTTATTCAAACTTCGAATGTTTAACGATTCTGTAATTTAGTTTCTTTTTAATAAAAAACATCGATTTCAAATTCAATTTAAAATTCGTTTTCTGAAATATCGATTTCTATTTCACAAAGCAACGATTCAAACACAAAATATGGAATCCTGTTTTAAAAAAAAAATTAAACAAACATTGTATGGCGGATTTCCGCCATCTAAAATTTTTCAATTCCCGCGAAAATTTTCAGATTAGATGAAGGAAATCCGCCATCTATACAATTTTTGGTGGGAAATGGGGATGGATAATAGATGGCGGTATTTAGATGGCGGTTATGGGATTTTAATGGCGGTGCCCAAGATGGCGGTCTTTAGATGGCGGATTCCCGCAGACGATCACTTTAGATGGCGGATTTCTGCCATCTAAAGACTGCCATACAAGGTCTTATTTCTTGTAGTGCCAATGTTAATCCTTCAGCATGTAGTGATAATGTTTCTACCCCCTTGGATGATGATGTCGTATGTAGCACATTTTTTTATTCGGAATTTGTCAAATCCACCTCTGATGATATTACGCAATCCTCTGCTGAAATTTTGCCTACCTCAGCTATTTTAGGTTGCGGAACTGATAGAACCCCTGACAATTATTGTAAACGAAAATACTCCTCTCCAGCCCATGATCATTCATCTCCTGATCATCGAAATGCCTCTTCTAGTTTTAGTCAATGCAATAAGCCATGTCCTGTTGTAGGTCAAGTTTTCCCTTCGTATGAATTGGTTGTTCAATCCTATTACGATTTCGCATCCGCTATGGGATTTTCTGTTCGTTTAGGATCGACAAAGAATGTAGTTGACAAAGGAAGCGGACAAAAAATTCTTGTCATGAAGATGTTGTTATGTTCTGAACAAGGCAGTCCAAGTCTAATACTTCCGCCGACAAACGGTAATAGACGAAAGAATGGGGTTTCTAGATGTGGTTGCCTCGCAAGTATCAAATTTAAAAGAATAGACAGATTTGATAATTGGGTCACTGATACTGTTATTTTTGATCATAATCACTCATTTACGTCCCCCTCGAAAATTCGATACCTTCCAATAAATATGTCAATATCTCATACCTCTAAATTACTTTTCTCCTCTCTTGCTGAGGTTAATGTTCCAATATCGCAACAGGCAGCCTATTTCTCTAATCAACTTGGGGGAGTCCAAAATATGGGTTGCATGAAAATGGATATTAACAATATGGTCCGTGATGATTGCATAGATCTTAAAAATTATGATGTCGATTTGATTGTTGAAAAATTCGAAATGAACAAGTCAGAAAATGAGCAATTCTTTTACGACCTCGTCAAAGATGACGAAGGTCGTTTGAAACGCCTTTTTTGGGCCGATCCTACTATGATTGAAAATTATAAGTTATTTGGAGACTCCGTTACTTTCGACACTATCTACAAAACCAATGTTTATTCAATGGTGTTCGGCATGTTCTGCGGTGTCAACCACCACCGGAAGACTACAATATTCGGTGGTGCATTTGTAAGGTATTTTCTTTTTACATTTTTTCTCAAATTACCATTATCTTTGACCCCTATCATCTTCTTTTGCAATAATTTTTATTCTATTATATTCTGTTATTGTGTGCAATAATGAAAATGTAGATGTCTTTACGTGGTTGTTCAATACGTTTAAACAATGTATGGGACACCCTCCTCAATCAATTATTACTGATCAAGATTTGGTTATGAAAGGTGCAATATCGCGTTCTTTTCCTGAATCATTTCATCGTTTGTGTCGATGGCACATAACAAACAAGTTGTCCACCAAGGTCCCAATAGTATGTCAGAACACCAATTCTCTTAACACGTTTTACAAGATTATCAAATTTTCTGAGACTCCGAAAGATTTCGAAGAGTCATGGTCTCTTTGGATCATAGAGAATAATGTTTCTTCTAATGTATGGTTGAAAAGTTTATACGACATCCGTTATTCTTGGGTGCCATGCTTGATGTGTTCGCATTTTTTTGCCGGAATGCATTCAACTCAGAGGAGCGAAGGCATGAATTCTTTCTTGAAGACAAAAGTAACAGCGAAGAACCTATTATTTAGCTTCATTCGACGATACCAGAACATGATAAATATCATTCGTGAATCCGAGAATTTGGACGATCACAAATATACTTTCTGGCACCCCAGATTTATTACGTCTATGGATATTGAGAAAGACGCTCTTAGTTTCTTTACACCTGCTATCTTTCTTTTATTTCAGGAGGAAATGTGGAAAAGCTTCTTTTACCATATTTTACCACCGAACGACATGTCCTCTGAGGTATAGGAAAAAAATTTCCTATCATTCTTCTACATTTTCAATTTTCTTCCAATACTTTCTTCTTAATATTTTGTTCTTTTCTCTTAAAGGATATTAAATATCTACTGGTTCTTTCTTTAGAAAGACATACAGTTTTATTTAAACTCACTCTCATGAAAGGTAATACTACACCGTCTTGCACATGCCATCGATTTGAATACAGCGGTGTTTCATGCTCTCATCTAATACACTATTTCATTGTCAACGGTTATCGAACATTATCTAATGATCTTAAAATGCCAAGGTGGAACAAACTATGCCTTACCAACACAATTGTTCCTTCTCTTTCACTACCTGACAATCCCCTGTCCAATTATGTATTAATGTCACAGACAATGATGAATTATGCGAAGATGGGACAATCTCAACTATATATACTACTCAAATATGGTGAAGAGGTTCTTCAGAAACTAAGTGACACTACCGTTGTTCCAAATTTACATTCAAGAACATCAATCACAAGAACAAGAAAACCGAAGAATACGCCTGTGCTTGTTTGTCCTCCAGCAAAGGTTAAAACCAAGGGTAGTGGTAACAGTAGAAGACCAACCAAAATTGATGCTGCTCGAATGAAGAGCCACTACAAAAAAAAGGACCTTGTATGGCGGCCTTTAGATGGCGGAAATCCGCCATCAATAATCCAGTTGTTTAGATGGCGGATGTCCGCCATCTATTCTTTGAGTCCGCCGAGGAAAGGTTTTGGCTCGACGGCGGTTCGAATTTGAGTCCGCCGAGGAAAGGTTTTGGCTCGACGGCGGTTCGAAATTGTTTTCGATGGCGGTGTTTAGATGGCGGAAATCCGCCATCTAAACTATCCCGCCCAAAATTTCGAATCTCCCCCAAAATTAACCCGATTACCCGATTAAATTGACTTAACATGGCGGACATCCGTCATGTTAAGTATTCGGGGACTCGGGCGGAAAAAGCCCGCTCAAATTTCGATTGGACGGAAAAAGCCTGCCCAAATTTCGATTGAGCGGACTTTTCCGGATTTGCCGTCGAAACTTAATGTACCTTACATGGCGGATTTCCGCCATGTAAATTTTGGGGTTTAATAAAAACCCCAAATCAGAACACGTCTGTTCTTAGAAGCGTCTGTTCTCGCCGACCGCCGACTGTCTTGCTCTGCCGCCGCCGCTGCTCGTCGTAGTCCATCGTTCTCGCCGCCGTCGGTCGCCTAATCGTCGCCAGTCTTCACTTCGATCCGTAGCTCCTTCCACTTCCAGTGCGTGAAGGTATTGTGAAGTTTTTGATTTTTTTTCTTCTTCTTCTTCATCTATGAATGTGAATGTGAATGTTAATAATGGAATAGTTATATTTAGGGTTAGGGATTGTTTATGGATTAGGTATATGGTGAGTTATATATATTGTTTATGAATTTTTTTGTAAAGAATTTCATTCCAAAGCATAAAAAAGACTGTTTCTGGTGAGTACAATGGACTAGTAGGTCCGGAATTACCGGAATTTGTGGAAGAAAGGTCATTCATTGCGCTCAGGTTTAAGGGTGAACGTAAACCTCGGGCCCTATATAGGGTCATTCATTCACTGGTCTGTCGTATTCCTCATTATAGTCCTCTCTGTCGTCCTCCTCACAATAGTCTTCCTAAAATCCAACGCATTTCGTCTCCATATATCCTGCCTTTACACCTTTGTAGTCCTATGCATAGTTAGTACTATAGCTCCAATCATGACTACTAATAAAATCAGACTAGGAAGCAAAAACCAGACCGAATATTAGGTATAAAGTATGATAATTTCATGATATTATACAATTTCATCTGAATTCTAAGATGAGTTGTAATATAATAGCACGTAAGTAGCTTCTTGTTTGATTAGTGAGATGTGTTGGGTGCTAATTGGGTTTGTTGCAAATAAATTAAATAGCAATTAGTTTTTGGGTAATTTTAATTCTAAAAGCTGGTAGGTGAACTGGTAGCTCGATTTATAATTTTAGTTCTAAAATGTTTTTCATTTAATCAATAAGTAAATAAAAGGGAATGAGCTGTTACAATCAAAGTTTTTAATTTAAAATATATTGATTTAATTCTGAATTTAAATGATTTTTTAGTCAATTTTTTGACTAATATTTCTAATCTATTTTTTTTACAGGTTTCGT
>LFYR01001351.1:820351-834110 GCA_001185155.1 Zostera marina
TAACTTTACAAGTTTCTAATCTATATATTTTTATTGAATGTGTTAACATTATTTAATATGCATGATTTTTTTTTAATTTTAAATTATTGTATGATTCTTTATGTATGAAATTAATATCATGTTAGAATTTATAAAATTGAATGAAATTATATAATAAATAATTATTATTATTATATGATAATTGAAACATCATGCATAACTTAAGCTAAGTATAGATGTAACCCATCATTAGTAACACTGAATTGTGTGTCACTGAATCTAGGGTTAGTAATTTTAAGTAGTTAGATCAAAATACTTATGTGTTGAAAATATTAATTATTTATCAAACTTAGAATTAATATCGTAGTTTTTCTCCATTTTTCTGTAGAATGTCGAATGAAGACCGAAGTTGGATGTATCAACGTCTTTTATCGAATACCACTATAAATCCTAAGTTTGTGGATGGAGTTGATGAATTTTTAAATTTCGTTGGGACAAATGAAGAATATATCCGATGCCCTTGCATTCGTTGTGCTGGAGCTAGATATTATAAAAGAAACGACATTAGATTGCATCTTTACCGATTTGGATTTCAACGTGATTATGTTGTTTGGCACCAACATGGTGAAATCACAGAATCATTGTCAACTGATATGGAAGCTGATGCATTTATGGAGAGTGGATCCAGTAGTCATGTTGATCCTATGGTAGATATGGTTTTCGAAACCGTTGGTCACAATGAGCATTCACCTGAGATATCAAATACTGAAGCACAAAATTTGTACAAATTGTTACAAGAAGCAGAACAATTTATATGGAATGGTTGTGAAGTTACAATTTACTGTTTTAATTTAGTTAAATAATTATTAATTTTTTAAAATAAATAAATAATCTAGAAAATTAATAAAATTAATTATTTTATTTAAATAATTAATTATTTAGTTATATCATAATTTAAATACCATGTTTTGAAATAAATTAAAAATATTTAATATTGTTCTTAATTACTGTTTTTTAATAAATTTAATGATTTTAAATTCTATTAATAATGATTAATTTGCATGAAATTATAATTTGTTAATTAATAATTATTAAATTGTATCAAAATAATTTGTTAATTAAATAATTATAAATTATTTAATTACTTTTTCTTAATATTTTAAAATTAAAATAATTAAAATACTGTTTTTAATTATTTAAATGATATAATGTTTTTAAATAGTTAAATAATTAATGTTTTTCATATTTTAAATTAATCAATTATTTTAAAATTATTTCATGAATTAAAATAATTAAAATAATTATTTCATATTTTAAATTAAAATAATTAAATTTTTTATTTAATCAACTTATTTGTAAATTATTTAAATAATTGTAATTAAATATCAATTTAATTAATAATTTACATGAATCTATATCTTAATTAATTATTTGCATGAAATAAATTTGTTTGAATTATTTTCTGTTTTTAAATTATTTAAAAAATAATTAAATAATTTATGTTTTTAAATAATTTTAAATTTATATAAAATTATTAATGTGTTTTTGATTTGTTATAGGTTTTTTAAAATCAAGATTGAAGTAAGTTTTGGATTGAAGTAAAAGCTCATTTGCGGTATTATATAATTTTATATAATCAATTTATTTTCAAATTATTTAATTTATTGTTAAAATAAATTATTAAATTATCGTTTTAATTATCAATTGAAATAAGAATAATTAGTATTTTATTAATTGATTAACAATTATTATATATTAATTTGTTAGTAATGAAATATTTGCATGAAATAATATATGATCATTTTAATTTGAAATTATTTAATTAATTATTAAATTGAAATAATAATGATTAATTTGCATGAAATTATTATTTTTTTAATTAATTAATAATTATTAAATTGTAATATTAATGATTAATTTGCATGAAATTAAAAATTTGTTAATTAATTAGTAATTATTAAATTGAAATGTTAATGAATATAATTTGCATGAAATTATAGAAATCATAATGAATAATTATTAAATTGAATGATTTTAAATTGAAATAATAATCATTAATTTGCCATGAAATGATTAATTAATTAATTAATTAATTAATTATTTGTTTGTTTAAAAAATATTAAATTAATTAATTAATTTTTTAGATTTTAAGAAATGCCACGTAGAGTGAAGCAATTACCTCGTAGGAGGGCTCTACCACCCAATCCCCAAGATGCTTTCCGATTTTATCTCCCGGTTCATCCAGCACCGGCACATGTTCGTCATCTAAAGACCGCCACACAAGTTCTTATTTCTTGTAGTGGTATGACATTTTGAAAGAGATTTTGGAAATTGATTTTTATGGGGATCGAACTCAAACAGTTATGTTCAAAGTTGATTGGTATGATACTGAACGAGGAATAAAAGTTGATCGATTTCATACCGTCGAAGTTAACACAAGACGACGATTGAATTGTAACGAACCATTTATTTTTGCTTATCAGGCACATCAAGTGTGTTATTTACCTAAAATGTCTACGAAAAACAAAGAATGACAGACTGTGATTCGTACGCAAGCAACAACGACTATTGACATTTTAGAAAATGAAGAAACTATTATAACATTACCTCCTCAAATATATGTAAATGATGTAGATGAATTTGTTGATGTTAGAGATAATAATGATGACGAGTTTGTATTCGTACATGAACAAGTGAGATATGATGAAGAAATTGAAATGGATGAAGAAGAAGGGGAAGGAGAAGAGGAAGGGGAAGAGGAAGATGATGTATAACTTTATTTGTATCATATATTGTATTCTAATTGTATTATATAATTGTAATTAAATAGATGTCAAGAAAATTGATAATCGCTTCGCAAGCGATTCAGCGTCAAACTCAAGAAACGAATGGATCTTCTGCAACTAGAAGTTGTGATTCTCATGCTGGGCGCTTAGGTATTATTTTCAAAAATATATTTTTCATTTTTCAAATTCAACTAATAATATTAAATCGTAGGAGGACGGGGGGAAACTAGATCTCTTCCACAACCTGACATGCCTGTTCCCACTTTCCTCAATGCAGATATGTAAGAACTTATCTTTTTCTTTTTTTATAATTTTTTTTAACTATTATAACTTTATGTAGGTCATTCCAACAAACAGTAAAAAATCAAATTATGTGTTTGGTTAAAGGAAAAATCAATGGTGCGTGGACTACATGGCCAAAAGATGTAAAAGATGATATATGGAATAAATTATTGGTACATATTAATATTTATTTTTATTTTTATTTTTATTTTTAATGATTTTTTTATATATTATAAAAATGATATTGTTAATGTCTATTATATGTTTGTAATTTACAGAAATTTTTCAGTTTTCACGATAATGATGTCGCTAGATTCCAATTCGAGAAATACGTCAACCAGACGTATAAAAACAATCTTTATATAGCGAGGAAAAATGCTTGTAATAAGACAGGAATTGACATTGACAAGATGGACATATCAATTATTCAATTCAACCCTCCTTGGATCTCACCGATTATATGGAAGGAGATGGTTGATTTTTGGCTTACAAATGTAACATGGAAGAAAAAATCATCTGTTGGAAAAATTAACAGAAATAGCAAAGCAGACTTCATGGTATACCGTGGAGGTGCTAAATCAATAGCTTCACACAAAGAAGCAATGGTACGTATGCCATTAAATTTTCATTTAAATTTTCATTTGATGAATACTTATTTTTAATGCAGGATAAAGAAACTGGTAGGGAAACTTGTCGGGCAGATGTATACCTGAAAGTACATACAAATATGAAAACCAACAAAACTCATCCAATTGCTGAATCTCTAATGGTAGATAGTAATTTCATTGTTAAATTTAATTAAAAAAACTATTAACTGTTTTATTTTATATTTTTTGATTTAGGAAATTTATAAAAGTAAAAGACTTGCTAGCATGCGAGAACACGGTCTTGAAATTCCTATGTCTCAAAGTACAGAGGGATCTACAACAGAGTCACAACCGATGTACGTTGGCGAAGATGACCAAGAGTGGATGAAAATATTTAATCATAAAAAAGGCCGTGTTCAAGGATTTGGAAAAATTCAACCATGTCTGACACTTTCTAAAAGAATCTCCTCTGCCTACGCATCCACAAGTAACAAATATAATGTGGATCAATTGGAATCATTGAAGATTGAGATAGCAAGACTAAATCAGGTAAATCAAGATCGCAAAGAAATTTTTTTGGAGATTCAATCACAAATGCAAAAAAAACAGAAAGAGATGCGTGAAATGATCATACATTTAATGGAGAGTCGTCCTACGATTTCTACGGTATTTAAATCAAATTATCTTTTTCAATTTTTCATATCATTTATTAAATATTTTTTTATGTAGTCGCCATCTCAAAATATTCCATCGTTTTCACGCGAAAAGATCCAGACTTTTAACGTAAACGTCGAAAGTACTCCACAAAATCAGTAAGTAAAAATTTGTAATCTATTTGATTTTCATATTTTATATACTTATAATATTTTTCTATTTTAGAATGACAGGATCTCCAAACATTTCAATTGAAACAGATTCGCAACAGAAAAACAAATATAAGGAAAAGGAGAAGAAGAAAGATAAGAACATGAAAAAAAGAAGAAAAAATTGAAAGGTAGGTTACTTTAAGTAACTTTTGAATCGTAAACAAAAATTAAAGTTAAAATAAAGATAAATGATTGTATTGTCGAATAATCGATAAATGATTGGATATATTTTTAAATGAATGTTTAATATATGATGGGGGTGAAACCCGACCAGTACTCCAAGACGCGCAAGCAAGCGCCAAGCGGGGAACTCCGCGGGAAACCGGACCGGAACTCAAGTGCGCAGAGCTCTGCTTCGCTAGGATTCCTTTCGCTTCAAATGACCTGCCTTTAATGAGTGGGGATGCCTCCTATTTATAGGGGTTCTTATGGGAGTAATCTGGTCATTTGGGCAGTAACCGCCTAACTGCCTAACTGATCAGATCGGGGCCCAAGATCGACTTTCCAGAGATCGACTTTCTGGGGATCGACTTTCCTGGGGATCGACTTTATTCAGAAGTCAATCCCAGGGAAATCGATCCTCAGGAAAGTCGATCTTCCTAGGATTCGACTTGGGACCTCCCCAACCCTAAAATAGGTACTTTAACTCATCTTAGGCTATCCGGACTTCTAGTTGCTGGTAGGCTGTGACCGGGTTCGGGATACTGTATCACCAGTACTCACCCCTCCTCTGCGTATTTAGATACCTTGGGATACGTCTTTTAGTACTATGGTCTGTGTGTGGGACCTTGTACTATCAGTATTCCCCCCCTCTTTGCGTGCTGGGGTGTGGGTTTTTGGTGATGTCCCAGGATGCGAGATCCTCTCTCACCAGTTCTCCCCCCCTTCTACGCCTGCGAGGTTGTATCTATGCTTCCACGGAGGTTGTCACGCTCTTTTGCCAACTATTGTCCGGTTTGTCCTAGCCGAAGCATACTCCTTGCGCACCTGCCTAGCCCGATTTCCGAGCGGAACCCTGCTTGCCCACCTTGATGCCTTACCTGAGCCATCTCCGAGCAATGTTTGAGTCCCCTTCCCTGTGGCCGGGTTTGAGAGTTGTCTCTTCTACCTATTTTTATAAGTGAAGTTCTCTCTTTTGAGGTCTCTTGCCTCCCTCAATCTGTTGTTTCCGCGGTTGAGGTTCAGCGTGCTTCCTCGACTACCTATGTTCTTCCATAGGTGAGGTTTACTTTTGAATACTTGCCCCCTCCCTTTGCTCGCTGCTTCCGCGACTGAGGATGAGCGTGATCCCTCGTCTACCTACGTTCATCCGTAGGTCAGGATTATTTTTCGAATACTTACCCCCTTCCTTTGCTCGCTGCTTCCGCGACTGAGGTTGAGCATGATCCTTCGTCTACCTACGTTCATCTGTAGGTGAGGATTATTTCTTGAATACTTGCCCCCTCCCTTTGCTCGCTGCTTCCACGACTGAGGATGAGCGTGATCCCTCGTCTACCTACGTTCATCCGTAGGTGAGGATTATTTCTGAGTATATCCCTCGTCTAACCTACGTTCTTCCGTAGGTGAGGTTCACTCTTGAGTACATCCCTCGTCTAACCTACGTTCTTCCGTAGGTAAGGTTCACTCCTGAACACTTATCCCTCTGTCTACGTTTTTTGTAGAAGGGGCGTGTGTTTAGCCGATGTGTCCCCCGTCTACCTACGTTCTTCTGTAGGTAGGGTTCAATTTTGAGTACATCCCTCATCTTACCTACGTTCTTCCGTAGGTGAGGTTCACTCTTGAACACTTACCCCTCTGTCTACGTTTTTTGTAGAAGGGGCGTGTGTTTAGCCGATGTGTCCCCCGTCTACCTACGTTCTTCCGTAGATGGGGTTCACTTTTGAATACATCCCTCGTCGAACCTACGTTCTTCCGTAGGTGAGGTTCACTCTTGAGTACATCCCTCGTCTAACCTACGTTCTTCCGTAGGTGAGGTTCACTCTTGAGTACATCCCTCGTCTAACCTACGTTCTTCCGTCGGTGAGGTTTACTCTTGAGTACATCCCTCGTCTAACCTACGTTCTTCCGTAGGTGAAGTTCACTCTTGAACACTTACCCCTCTGTCTACGTTTTTTGTAGAAGGGGCGTGTGTTTAGCCGATGTGTCCCCCGTCTACCTACGTTCTTCCGTAGATGGGGTTCACTTTTGAATACATCCCTCGTCGAACCTACGTTCTTCCGTAGGTGAGGTTCACTCTTGAGTACATCCCTCGTCTAACCTACGTTCTTCCGTAGGTGAGGTTCACTCTTGAGTACATCCCTCGTCTAACCTACGTTCTTCCGTAGGTGAGGTTCACTCTTTTCCTTTGATGGGATACGCATCCTGACTCTGTTACCATTTAAGACTTTCTCTGCCGACGTTCTTCCGTAGGTAGAGTTAATTTGGCGTCTTACTTTATTACTGCGTCCAGTAATTGTAGGAGTTCAAATATCTTAGCATGGCTCAGTTCATTTTGCTGCCGTATCGCCGCCCGAGTTGTGGATTTCCACGATTCCTTAGGAGTACTTCGTGTTACACCCTCCTGCCTTGGTGTGCTTCCGCCACTTTAACTTGTCAGGATTCTTTTTTCTACACCCCTCCTGTGTGGAAAGAAAAAGTTGATTCCCTCTTATCTTGGCGTACTTTCGCAATTCCAACTTCTCAGGGTTCTTTTTTCTACATCCCTCCTGCGTGGGAAGAAAAAGTCGATCCCCTTGTTGATTTTGATCGACTTTTGTGAAATGTCGATCCCAGTGGTGCCCGTCGACTTTTGTAAAAAAAGTTGATCCTTGGGTCCTTGTATCGCTTCCTTTGCGAAAAAGTCGATTCCTGATGCTTTGGCCCAAAAGTCGAGTCCTTGTGTCAAAAAGTCGGTTTTACCCTTTTTTGTCCTTTTGTGCGGTCCTTGGGTCTATAAATAGAACCCTTAGGTCCTCATTTTCCTTCATCCATGGCTCTTCTTGTGAGTCTCTTTGCTGATTTTATTCAGGGAGAGATTGAGGAGCTGGATCGAATTTTGAACATTTTGGATCCTCGATCCTCGGCCTTGGATCTTCCTTCTCTGCGCCAAATTATTTTTGAGCGGCAGAGTGTTGTTGTTGTGGCCAGGGAATCCATTTTCGAAGAATGGTCTGGTGGCGATCTTCCGCCTGCCTCTTCTTCTGTTATCCCACCTCGTGGTCGACGTCGGAGGCGTCCCTGCCGCGGTGCTTCCCCGCTGGACCAGGTTCCTCGCCGCTTGCGTCGCCGCATCAACTTTAATTAAGAATCTGTAAAATATTTTTTCATTCATCATTTTTCGTAATTTTGAATAAAGATACTTCACCTTTCCTTTTTCCTGACTTACACCTTTACTCTGAGTGTTGAATTGTTATTTCATCATGCCGATGTTTTCTTTTGGTCAGTACCATCCTTTTCTGAAGATGTCGAGGTTTACACAGAAAGTTGATCTCATCTCTCCCTGGAGATGTCGACGTTTGCAAAAGGTCGATCTCATCTTTTTCTGAGGATGTCGATGCCGTGTGACTGTTGATTCTATCCTTTTCTGAAGATGTTGAAGTTTATACAAAAAGTCGATCTCATTTCTCCCTGGAAATGTCGATGTTGTTCAAAAGTCGATCTCATCTTTTCCTGAGGATGTCGATCAGAATAGTGCTGGTATGTCGATCCTGTCCTTCTCTTTTGGAAGGTTTCGAATTCCTTGATAAATGTCGACGTCTATCCCCCTTCTGGGAATGTCGATCTGAATTTTCTGTGGAATGTCGATCTTGTCCTTCTCTTTTGAAGGTTTCGAATTCCTTGATAAATGTCGACGTCTATCCCCCTTCTGGGAATGTCGATCTGAACTTTCTATGGAATGTCGATCCTGTCCTTTTCTTTTGAAGGTTTCGAATTCCTTGATAAATGTCGACGTCTATCCCCCTTCTGGGAATGTCAATCTGAATTTTCTGTGGAATGTCGATCCTGTCCTTCTCTTTTGGAAGGTTTCGAATTCCTTGATAAATATCGACGTCTATCCCCCTTCTGGGAATGTCGATCTGAACTTTCTATGGAATGTCGATCCTGTCCTTCTCTTTTGAAGGTTTCGAATTCCTTGTTAAATGTCGATGCTTTTATTCTGAAATGTCGATGTCATCTGGTCGGATTTTAGGGGTTTTCGCAGACTGGGTCGTCTTGGGCCTGCCGGGCCCGTAGGCTTTTCGACCCAACGGGTGAACCCAGATGAACAGTGCCCGCGACGGTTCGTCTTCGACTTTCCCCTATAAATAGCGGAGGGGGGTTCTTTTGTTTCCCACCTACTTCCTTTGCTCCGAGTGATCGACTTTCTTCGCATCGACTTCCGGTTTCCTCGCTTCGACTTCCAGCGCGCGTAAGGCTTCGACTTGAGCCTTGGAGGTGCAACTTTCTGGGGTCCGACTTTTGTCGTCGGGCTCTTCTGAGGTTGCACTGGGTTCGACTTCCTTGAGGTCCGACTTTTCTTAAAGTCGGTCCTTCTTCGAAGTTGTTCCCCTTTGGACCGTGGTCCGACTTTGTAAAGTTTGACTCCCTGTCATCGACTTTCCAAAGTTGAATCCATTTTTGATGGGATCGACTTCCATGGGTTTAACCCTTGCTTTTCCCGAAGTGACTCCCTTGGTTCGACCTCCTGGAGTCCGACTTTTGTCGTCGACTTCCTTGGTCGAATCTGCTGGGATCGACTTCCTGAGACTTTCGTCTTCTGAAGATCGACTTCCCTGGGATCGACTTCTGAAGTCGACTTCCCTTGTAATAGTGCGATTCCCTGAAGTCTGGATCGACTTTTCCTTGGGATCGACTTTTGTAAACTTAAAATAATTAAGCTAACTGTTATGCTTTTCGTGCAGGTTGTGATCATGTCTTCTGACAAAAACACTCAGCAAGACCTTCCTCCTAACGAGGAGCGGGCTATTATCGTTAGCCCTCAGGTTCAGACTGCTACTGCCGTGGTCGAGCCTAGAACTGAGTCGCCTTCCTCCTCTACTGTTGGAAGTAAGCGAAAAGCTCTTTCTGCTCGTCGTACGCGCAAGTCTGTACCTAGTAAGTTATTATTATTTTTTTTCTTTTTTGTAACTTACCTTTCATTTGTTTTTGTTTGTAGGTTCTCCCCATTCTTCTTCCTCGAGTTCAAGTTCTAGCTCAGGGTCTTCTACATCCAGTTCGGGGAGCTCGAGTTCTTCCTCTTGCAGCTCCTCTTCTCCTGAACGGGATGTAGACGTTGGGGGCACTCCTCCTTCTACCACTAGGACTCCTCCTCCAACTGCCATTATTTTGGCTTCTATTCCTGAGGAGGTTCCTGTTGTCGAGGCGCCATCCCTGGCTACAGACAGTCCTGCTCAACTTCCTCCCGAAGTCTGTAGTCAGAACATTCACATTTTAGAGGACTCTCCCCTAGATTATCCTTCTGAGACAGAGGAGAAGTACCCTTTTCCTTCTCCCCTTGAGGAGAAAAGCGCCCCATCCTTCTATCGGGAGATGGATGGCTCTTGGCGCCAGTGGTCCGTCCTTCTTCGCAACGGTTTCCATGTTGTCCTCATCCTTGATCGGGGCGAGTACGGGACTGGGTACGGTTCCTTCTGTACTGTCTCCCTGACCGATATTCCGGACTACCCCCTCTCCTCCAACGCGGGTAGATGCTCTAACACCCTTTCTTTAGATGCCGCTCAAAGAATTTTGAGGGGGTTAGAGCTTAGAGAGAGTGTGTACTGGGCCTATCCTTCTGAGAATACTGGTGATGTGCCCCCCTATTTCATGTTGGCACTTCACCGAATCTATTTCACTAACTTTCCGATTCTTCCGATTCCTTCCCTAGTTAGTGAAATCCTTTTGTATTCCGGGTTGTGCATCTCTCAAATGGGTGCTGCCTTCTTTTTCTATGTCAGGGGTTTCATAAATATCCTTAGGGATGCTGGCATAATTCCAACTGCTCGGCTGTTCTTCCACTTCTTCTCCTTCCAAAATCCGAAGAAGGGCAGCCCTTTTATTGCATGTGCCAGCCGTGCCTCTTCTGTCAATCACTCCGCTCTCTTGAAAGATCCTCCGACCAGGCGGAACAAGAGCGAGTTCATTTTTGTGGATTGCAGGCTATGTCCTGGTAGCCGACTTCTTCCTGCATCCAGTAGTGACCATACGCCCACTCCCCGTCCTGTTTTGACCGAGGATGAGGGAGCTTTTGTACAAAGGCTGGCCTTCCTACACCCTATCGCTGTGCCTGTCGGTCACGCGATTGATGATACTTTCAACCGACAAGGTCTTCCTTTGTTTGTTTTCTCTCTCTCTTTTACATATATGCATTTTTACTAACTCTGTTTTTATTTCTAGCATATTTTTATAAGCATAATCCTGGAGGTGTCCCTGAACGTGTGGGGCAGAACGAAACGGGCACAAAGGTTTATGCACCTGCCTTGAAACCTTCTGACGCCCGACATCTGAGGCGTCGGGCCCATGAGAACGCTTATACGAGGATGCCTACCCCTACTCCTTCCGGTGAAGGCCAGGCTGATGAAGGGGAGGTACCTGTGGAGACTCCTCCTGCGCAGTCTTCTGCTGATGCCAGGCTTACCTCCTTCTTTCGTACGCCGGAAGAGGAGCGGGAAAGAACTGCTGGAAAGGAGGTCCAGCCGGAAAGATCGGAGGGGAGAAGAAGCAGAAATGATAAGAGGAAGACCTCTCCACCAAGGACCGACCCCTCTCCTCCGAAGAAAGCGAGGAGACACTCCTCTAGGCGACGAACTCCTCCTCGCAAGAAATATTATGCTGGGGAGTCCTCCCGGGGTCGATATTCGTATGCTACCACCCGGGAGACTCAGATGCCGGGGTACCAAGGTTCCCATCCTCACAACTGGTGAGACATGCCTGATTACACCAGTCACTACCCATCAACGCCTCTCAACAAGGACTAGGGCTCCGTCGCTATGGCAGGACCCCCGGAGAGCTCCCACGGTGCGGAACACGTTCATCGTCCAGATCGCCGAGTTAGCTCGTAAAGTCGCCCGATTGGACTAACAAGTCGCCGACATACAGGATAACTCGCCGAGTTAAGGCAAGATCGGCAGTATGGTAGACTGTACATCTTGTCCCTAGAAACTCGCCGAGTTAGCCCTTAACTAGGCGACTTCCATACCTGAATCGGCGAATTACGACCGTTACTCGGCAGCAGCCAACGTCATAAATGTTACCATATATGCCCATAGGCGCGATCTCCGCCGATAAGTGCGCCCTCCGAGACCCTATAAAAAGGGTCCCAAGGAGACACTCAAAGGCATGATTCAAGTTCCACTCTCACACCAGAGCACTACACTACGAAACTCGGCGAGTCTCATTAGAATCGCCTAGTTTCACTTGCAGGTATTTTGACGTAGAGCGTGCGTTGTGGACTCTGAAGCCTCCGGCATCAACCTCGCACCACCGCGAGCCCTGGTAGCAGATTCAGTGCTTCATCAGCTGGCGCCGTCTGTGGGACTACCGAACCACCGGTATCCCGTCGTAATCGCGATTTTTTAAAAATCCGGCTCGAGCTCTCCCAAGAGTTCGCCGAGTTTGTCAAAAAATCGCCGACTTAGATCGTCCGATTCTCGGTTAACGTCCGATTTAGCCTTAAATCGCCGACTTATCCTCGAGAATCGCCCGATCCGGAATATCGTCTGCTAGCTAAGAGTGCTATCCACGACTTTGTCCGGGAAAACCCCTAACTCGCCGAGTTAATCCTTAACTCGCCGACTTAGCTTCTGTTTTTCCGACAGGCTCAGTCAGATACCTCTCTGCTCTGGTACTTCTTCGCTTCCGCTTTCATGGCAATCATCGAAAAGCAGAAGCACCCTTACGCAACAAGAAGTAACGGAAAAATGCCAGCAACTGAGCTGGAACAGGGTGAGCAATCCCGACAAAAGGGACCCGACAATGCTCAACCTGTTGAAACAAACTCGGTTCCTCCTCTCGTTGAGGAACACATAGTGCCCAAGGCTCCACCCACCTTGGAAGAAAGGTTGTTCAGTTTCATGGACAACATTGAAAGAAGGATGACCAACCTCGAGCAAGTGAGGAGTCATATGACCACTACCATCCACGAAAGAGCGGATGAATCTGGGTCCATATATTCTCCATCTGCGGAGAAAAAACAGAGTTCCCGTCCCAAGACGGGACCCAGTAAGAGTCGCTCTGAGAGGACTCTTACTACTCGGTTCGTAGAGGATCTTCGGCGGAAGTTGGCCACCGACCCAGCTGTCGGCAACCCGCACGAAATCCTGAGGGTTAAAAGTGCTCCTCTTAGCGAGGACCTTTTAAAGGGAGTTTTCCCACCCAACTGGCGGGTACCAAGAATCGAGGCATACGACGGTTCAAGTGATCCACAAAATCACGTGAACCTCTACCTCAACGTCTTGGAACCGCAAACCATCGATGATGGGCTGCTGTGTCGGGCATTCCCCGGCACTCTCAAGGGCAGCGCTTATCGATGGTTCTCTGGTCTGCCAGCTGGCTCAGTCACCAGCTTTGCAGACCTCTCATCCAAATTCATCGCCCAACACGTGGGGATGATGAGGATTAAACATAGTGCCAACGCACTCCTGGCACTCAGACAGGACAAGCTGTCTCTGAGGGATTATACGGTCAAGTTCACCACTATGATGACAGAGGTGAACGACCTAATCCCGAGTGTGTCCATAGCGGGATACATTAGAGGATTAGTCCCCTACTCCCCTCTGGCCCAGAATCTGACTCTCTACAAGGTGAGTTCTCTGCCCGACCTCTTCCAACGCGCTCAATTGTACATTGAGGTGGAAGAGGAGGACGAGAACAAGCTAGCTGAACTTGGGACTCCTAGCTTCAAAAAGCCTAAGTATGAGAGGAAGGGGTATAGCGGAAACAACAATTTCCGCGACACCTCTAACAGGTATACCAGTAACAAGGCCGAGCCTTCCAAAAAAGAATGGAAGCCTAGGCATGATAACAAGGTATACCAAACCTCAACCAACAAACCGCCTAAGGGTGCAGTTCCACTATGGAAAAAGAACACCCCGCTTATAATAAGCAAAGGCGAGCTGTTTGAGAAACTAAAGAGTCGAGCGGACCTACCTGTCCCTCGCTCTTTAGATCCTGCAGGCAAAGAGGGCCGCACGCAATCTGGGAAATACTGTAAATTTCACAATGACTGCGGCCACTTAACAGACCACTGTAGGGAGTTCTCGACTTTCGTCGAGCAGTTGATCTCTAAGGGAGAACTTGGCAA
>LFYR01001351.1:840707-853516 GCA_001185155.1 Zostera marina
AAATACGAATCCCGCGTAAAATCTCACAGGCTTCAAGTGCTGAGGTTATCGAAAATGGATGCGCAGTCTCGTTCTGAGGCACGAGAGGCGCATTGACAGAAACCTCTTCAAAAGACCCCTCGTCAGTATCACAGAGGGGCAACAGTCTGATTTCACCACCCGGCAAAGTTTCACAGTGTGCGTAGCCGGTGTGGTTCTCAACTCCCTCGTAGAATGGGAGGTTTATATGATCTCCATCCTTGTCCATTTCCATAGGAGGAGGAGGAGTGTTCGATCTGTCCTCGCGGCTTCGGCTCTGGCCGCGGTCAACTGGAATATCCTGAGTGTAGTCAAAGGGCTCAAGCACCCTTACATCCTCCGCAGAGGGGAAGTGTATCTTTCCTCTACCACCCATCCCATAAATATGAGGAATGGGGGCACTCGTGTTGTCAGGCTTGTCGGAAGAGTCCCTAGCATGTTTAGGGTGCTTCCTCTTTCTCTTCTTTGGCCTCTCAGATTCATCATCCGGCCTGTCAACATCCACCACTTGGATAGGTGGAAAATCTTCAACCTCAACCTTCGAGTTTGGGGGCAATGTCGGCGACTTTGGGTCCAGACTCGCCGACTTTGATACTGAATTCGCCGATCCGAGTTGAATTACTCGGCGAGGTCTCTTAAACATGGGGACAACCCCCTTGCCTTTGGCCGGCGACTTCCCAAGGGGACTCGCCGACTTAGCTGCAAGAGTCAGGGGGATCTCACCCGGTTCAACAGAAGGCTCTGCCACGACAAGAGCCAGGGAATCATCCGTCAAACTCGCCGATTTCTTTTGAGAACTCGGCGAGTTTTCAGGGGTAAGCCCGAGCAACTCGCGGGCAGTAGCAAAGAACCTGACGTTCTGAGGCGCGTCGACAGCCGGAATCTCCGACCCACCGTGCGAAGGCGAGGGAATCGGAGACTCGACGGTGTCGAGCACCCCCGTCAGGCCTTCATCTATATCATCGTTCAGTATGTCGGCGACCAGAGTTTCGGTCTCCGACATTGTCAATCTAGGGAGAAACGGTTCGTCTGCCATATATCGGCGATGTAAGGGTAGACTCGGCGACTTTGGAAAGAGTTCTGGTGATTGTGATGAGAGTCGGCGAGTTATAAAGAAGCTCGGCGACTTAGAAAGGGATTAGGGTTTAAGCAAAATCAGGGTAAGTGGTGTGCGGATTAAAATAATCGACTCACTATTTATAGACCCTGGGTAAATTGCAAAAACTCCCCGGAGAATCTACAAATTACGCGAAGAAAAATCGCTAAGTGATCTCCAAATCCGCAAACTCGGCGAGTCTCTCGCAAACCCGCCGAGTTTGGGCAAAAATCACGGGATACGAGGAGAAAATTTTCATACTTGGAAAATTTGCAAATATTTCCCAAGATCCTAAGGATTCTCGAAGAGATCCGCCAGCTCATACTAAAACTCGCCGAGTTTATAGGAAAATCGCCGATCCAGGTCAGCGAACCTCCAGGTTTCTCAAAAAATACCTCCAATACTAAGTCGGCGAGTTAACACCTTAAGTCGCCGACTTAGGATATTACACAATATCTTAGGGGGAAAATCGCAAGCCCCCTTCCACAACTTCAGGGGGGAGTATCGCAAGCTCTCCCGACATTTCTATCGTTTTGGCTAGAGATCGTCGAACTTCAGGGGGGAGTATCACAAACTCTCTCGACTTTTCTGTCGCTCCGGCCGGAAAATGTCAAACTTCAGGGGGGAGTATCACAAGCTCTCTGAGGCTACACGGGTGTTTTGCCATGCTCTCTTCAGGGGGGAGTACTGGTGAGACATGCCTGATCACGTCAGTCACTCCCAACAACGCCCTTCGACAAGGACTAGGGTTCTGTCGCTTTATGCCGGACCCCCGGAGAGTTGCACGAATTCGGAAGGAGTGTCTACGTCAAGTACTCAAGGCAGCACCTGTGAGTCGCCGATTGGGACTACCAAGTCGCCGACTCCAGGGGTGAATCGCTGACTCTAGGCCTCGTGGACGGTTCTGGTAGGCTGCCACTAGGCTCATGGGGAGTCAGCGATTGAACCTCTGGATCGGCGATTCCCACACCTGAATCGCCGACTCCCAGCCGTTACTTGAGTGGGCCCACGTCATTAAGGCACTCCTTAATAGGATACCATAATGGGGTGGGTCCCACGCTAATGAATGGGGAAACGTCCCCCAGGACCCTATAAAAGGGGTCCTTGGGGGACCTCTACCCTCAAGTCATTCCCACTTGACACACACCAACCAGAGCAACACTTGGAGCCCGAATCGCCTACTCCCAAGAGAGTCTCCGATTCCCCTCCCCTTCTGCAGGTACATTGACGTAGAGCGTGCGTCGTGGACTCCAAAACCTCCGGCCCTCCTCGCGACCCCGTGAGCCTACTGGTAGCATATTTCGTGCTTCATCAGCTGGCGCCGTCTGTGGGACTATCGAACTACGATATCCCGTCGTAATCGCGAAATTTTCTTCGCAAAGATCAGCTCGATTCCCTTAGGGTGAGTCGCTGGCTTTGTGTCAAGGAATCTCCGATTCACACAGGCAATCGCCGATTCCACCTAGTGAATCGCCGATTGCGGGTTATTCTGCTAGCTAAGAGTGCTGTCCACGGCCAGACTCGAAGGAAGAACTACCTAAAGCAGTCACCGATTCCACTAGTGTAAGTAGCCGATTCCCATAGTGAATCGCCGACTACCATAGTGAATCACCGACTCCACTTGGATTTTTCTCGAGCCTCTGCTCAGCTCGAAAGTGAAGAAAACCTAAGGCCAGTCGCCGACTCCACCTACTGAGTCGCCGAATCCACTGGGTTTCTTTTGAGTTAGTCCAATTAATACCTACGCTCCGGTTGGAATTCGCTTTTGTCATCTATGACATCTGAAAGGCAAAAGCACGATTACCATCTGAGAAACAAGGGTAAATCCTTAGTGATACCCGATGGGGCACAAGCTGAACATCCTCAACCAAACATACAAGCTGAAAGGTTCGAGGATGCCCAAACTGATCTGCCCCCTCGGACATCAATCTCTCCTAATCTAGAAGCAAGGTTGGTTAACTTCATGGATAACATTGAAAGAAGAGTTAGCAACCTTGAAAAAGCAAGGAGTCAGAGAACCATCACCCGCAAGAGAGCGTATGAATCGGCTTCTCACAATTCTCCAACTACGGAGAAAAAGAAAGGTCCAGAGCCAGAAAAATCAAGAGCTGGACCCAGTAAGAGTCGCACTGATAGGACTCTTACAACACGATTCGTAGAGGACCTCCGTCGGAAGCTGGCTAACACTCTGGTCATCAGCAATCCGATCGAGTTCTTAAGAGTCAAAAGCGCTCCTTTCCAAGAGAACCTTTTGAAGGTGGCCTTTCTACCAACCTGGCGGGTACCCAGAATAGAGTCGTACGATGGTTCGAGTGATCCACAAGATCACGTCAACCTCTACCTCAGCGTTTTGGAACCGCAAAGCACTGATAACGCACTGCTGTGTCGAGCATTCCCCGACACTCTTAAGGGCAATGCCTATCGATGGTTTTCTGGTCTGCCAGCCGGATCAGTTTCCAGCTTTGCAGACCTCGCATCCAAATTCATCGCCCAACACGTGGGGATGATCAGGATCAAACACAGCGCCAATGCACTACTGGCGCTACGACAGGACAAACTGTCTTTAAGGGATTACACGATTAAGTTCACTTCAATGATGACAGAAGTGAGCGACTTAATCCCAATATTGGCCATTGCGGGGTACACAAACGGGCTGGTACCCTACTCCCCTCTGGCCCTGAATCTCACGCTCCACAAAGTGGAGACCTTACCCGACCTCTTCCAACGAGCTCGGTCATTCATTGAGGTGGAAGAGCAGAATGAAAACAAGCTAGTGAAACTCGAGAACACTAGCTTCAAAAAACAAAAGTTCGAGAGAAAGAGCTACAATGACTCCACCACAAATCAAAATCTATCATGTCGCTACGGCCTTAATAGATTAGTAATCGTTTTAAAATTTCACCCCATCTCATTGTTACAACTCTAGAGTCTTAGGGTTGATCGCATCTTTTGATTATCTTTCGATATATTTGTTGTCTTTAAGTTTGTTAATCGATATTGCAACTTGCTATTCATTGTGAAGTTTAATTTATTTTTGCGAATTTAACCGTAGACTGAGCTACGATTCGTACGACCAAGTCTACGCCCAGAGTGGCTAGCGATAGGGTTAGTCTAATTTACGTCCAGAGCGGCTAAATTACGACTCGCGAACCTAGTTTCGGGTCTTAGTTACAATTCAAAAGAATAAAGTAAATGAACAATTGAATAGAAAAGCAAAAGAGATTAATTTCATTAAAAAAATTCAGATTTACAAAAAGATAACGAATACAAAAAGGTTACAAAATAAAAGGACTTAGAAAATCTATTCTCGCGCAGCTTCGTCCTTCATCTTGTCGAGAGCCTCTTTATTCTTCTCGAGCTCCTCAGGATGTTGCTCTACCCACGCCATTATGTCCGTGATGTAGTCGGGGGGTAGAGCAGGAAACACTGTCGGCCCAAAGAAGATGAGCTCTTGAAGCTGGTCGGATTGGTAGCGTACATCCAAATCCAACCCAGCAGCTCTGTCAGTAAGTGCGGTATTGTCATCCTTCAGAGTCAGAACTTCTTCTTCTGCACTTGCAAGCTCACTTTTCAGCTCAGTGGTTTCTCGTTGGCTCTGAGCAGCTTGCTTCTTCAACTCCGCTATCGTAGCCTCAAGCAAGGCCACGTGCCCTTTCTCATTAGCTAGTTGGCTCTTTAGATCTTCAATGTCTTTAGCGCGGCCAGAACTAGCAGCTTTCAGATCTTTGCAAAGCGCCAAGATCTTCGTGACATACTCATCTATTTCTTTCTGCTTGGACTCAATGGTCTTGTCCTTCTTCGGCAGAATATTGTCACGGAGGTTCTCCATCCTGGACCTCACATTCTTCAGCTTATCGAGAGCCTTCTCGCTCTCTTTGAACTTCGCGTCGAGTTGGTTGTATTTTTCTTGTATCTTCTCGACGTCATGGATAGAGTCTCCATGATAACAAGCATGTGCCATGTAGCATGCGGCATTCATATGCTTTAAGAGCTCGCTCCGGCACCAGGTCCCAGGATGACCCAAAAGGAGTGACATCGCTTCCCTTCGAGTTTCAGCACTAGCCATAAAATCGGGAAGTGTCACTCCAGCAGAAGTGTAAGGCTCATAGCCCCTGGGAGGTGGTGGAGTAGAGCGATAGCTCGACCCATGCTCAAAGGTCCGGCGAGGCTCGCTGCGAGATGTCTTCCTTTTTCGCAATCTGATCAGCTTGCCCTCGCGGAACCTCTTGCGCATATAAAGAGGTGCAGCGTCACGGTATAGAATTGATCGCTTTTGCCCACCTTCCAGCTCTTTCTCAGTGGGTGGCTCACAAGCTTCCTCAATATCATCAAATGTAAAGTCTTCCCTTTGGCAAAGAACAAAGGGAACACCGCGCGGCACAGAATATGCTGTCAGAGTACGCGCTATTCGATCCGAGGCTTCTATGTCCCTCGTACTCAGTTCGATCGAGGCGTTCATGTGCACTCGATTCGGATCGTTCCACATCTCCCGGCTCCCGGGAAGAAATTCAGAAGTTATAAATATGAACACCTTTCTCCAGTTGCATCCGAAGTTCGTCGGGAGCTCGTCGACGATGTTCTTGTCGAAATGACGTCGCGTGAATCCAAAGCGACCGGATGCAGACTTCTCTCTGGTGAGCTTGTAGAAGTACAAGAACAAGCGTCGCAGCAACATTCAACCCCCAGCAGATATTCATAAAACCCCGCAGGATCACAAAGAATCCAGTCGGGAGCTGCGACAGGGACACTTCAAATCTCAGAAGCACTTCACTTATAATCTCCGGAATTGGCAGCTCGGAGAAGTGCTTGAAGTAGATCCTCGGGATAGCCTGGAATCCCGGGGGTGGCAGATTAATCGGCTGGTATCGCGACATCCAGAATCGCAGATGACCAGAAATTTGAATCCCCGACAGCAGTGATCGAGCGTCGCTCGCATTCAGATTGGAGGGGGGATTCACTCCATCAGACCCATCCAAGGTTGCATGAGTCATCACTTGTTCGTACTCGCCGTCCCCAGAACGGCCGACAGGAAGCAACCTTGGAACGCCATTCGCGGCGATTTCACAGTGAGCGAACCCAAAGGGGTTCAAAGCTCCAACGTACGTGTTCAAGTCGAGGTCCGGGTCTCGACTAGCATTCAGGTCCACGGGAGGTGCGGAGTTCTTTCAGAGCGCCGGCCCGCTCTACGTCGTGGATTAGGTGCACCACGGTCCACAATTAAGGTCTCCTCGAAGTTTATATTTAGAGGAGGTGGGACCCCTTTGTTCTCTTCGGGCACGCGTACTTTGCCCTTCCCAGTGGTGCGCCTTCTCTTTCTCTTCAGAGAAGGACCTTGGTTCGGGTTCAGTTCCGACACGATTCGGCCTTCCGCGCTCACGACCAATGGTGCGGTGCGGTGCGCGGAAGAATCATAAATACACATGGGAGTCGCCGACTCCAGCACACGAGTCGCCGATTCAGTGACAGGAATCGGCAAGGCATGGCCAGCAGTCGCCGACCCAATGGCAGCTGAGCCCTGCCCCCTTTCCTTGAAGGATTTCCCAGGACCTGCATGTGTCGCCGACTCCACAATGGAAGTCGCCGACACAGAGGCCACGTGAATTTCCCCCAGCTCAAGAGGCTCCCGTACGACTACAAGGGCCCTGCACGGAGTCGCCGACTCCACAAGGGGAGTCGCCGACACTGGCGGGGCGCCCAATAGTTCGTGCACGGTGGCACTCAGCTCCATTCCATGAGGTAGCACAACCGGAGTCGCCGACTCAACCTCTCTGTCAGGAGAAGGAATCGGCGACTCAACGGTGTTCAACACCTCATCCAGGTTATCCACGATCATCTCAGCTATGAAAGCTGACGTTTCGGTTTCTTCCAATGGAGACAAAGGGGAATCGGGGGTAGACATTGGGTGAATCGGCGATTCGAAGTTTCAGAACTGTAGAATCGGCGATTCAAAGGTCTGGAGGTTTGGGCGATCAAGAGAGGCAAAAGAGTGTTGTGAGGTTTTGGGGAAAACCTCTCCACTATTTATAGCCCTTGGGAAAATTGCAAAACCCCCCCAGAAAACCCAAAATTTACGAAATTTGAGATCAAGATTAGATCTCCAAATCCCTCGAATCACGCCAAGTCGCCGACTCCACAGGGAGTCGCCGACTCCGGGCAAAAACTCACAGCACTGTGAGAAAAATTTCCTTATTTGGAGATTTTACAAATATTCCCCACATATCTTCCAAATATCCCAAGGATCTCCCAAAAAGATCCGACGGTTACACTAGGAGTCGCCGACTCGCAGAGGGAGTCGCCGACTCGCAGAGGGAGTCGCCGACTCGCAGAGGGAGTCGCCGACTCGCAGGGGTAAAAAAAACTCTTGTCGCCGATTCCGGGTAAAATAACACTAAAACTGCCCCAAGTGCAAGTTTTCAGGGGGGAGTATCACAAACTCTCCCGACACTTCTGTCACTTCGGCTAAAAGTTGTCAAATTTCAAGGAAGGAGTATCACAAACTCTCCCGACACTTCTGTCACTTCGGCTAAAAGTTGTCAAATTTCAAGGAAGGAGTATCACAAACTCTCCCGACACTTCTGTCGCTTCGGCCAGAAGTCGTCATATCTCAGGAGGGAGTATCACAAGCTCTCTCCATCGTTAAGGTTCCGAATTTCAAGGCAACCTTTGAGTGTCGAATATCTCTGATTCGTCGTTTACTCTATCTCTAGTAACCCGACGCTAGTCTAGAGGTATAAATTGTCCATAAATTTAACCGTAGGCTAAGATACGATTCGTACGATCAAGTCTACGCCCAGAGTGGCTAGCAATAGGGTTAGCAGAGTCTAATTTACGTCCAGAGTGGCTAAATTACGACATGTGAATCTAGTTTCGGGCCTTAGTTACAATTTGAAGGGTAATTTATATGAAAGATTAGCAAAGGAAAAACAATATATAGTTCACCGACAGTCACATACTTCGAAAAACACTCGTCGCAAATGTTTGTGTGTCACAAGGGCACAATTCGCGAGGGGGAGTATCACAAGCTCTCCCGACACTTCTGTCTATAGGATGGAAGTCGTCACATTTCGAGGGGGAGTATCACAAGCTCTCTCGACACTTCTGTCTATAGGATGGAAGTCGTCACATTTCGAGGGGGAGTATCACAAGCTCTCCCGGCACTTCTGTCTATAGGATGGAAGTCGTCACATTTCGAGGGGGAGTATCACAAGCTCTCACGACACTTCTGTCGCTTCGGCCAGATTTACCGAGGATAAATTTGAGCAAAGGAGGGACATCACGAAAGGTAGATCACACGGTAAGTTCAATAATAAATATATGCGTTTTCGAACTGATCTAGTTGTTTTGTAGGATGTTTTCTTTTTTGCAGGAAAGGTTCTAATAGTGAACCAGACTCTGATAGTGAGTCAGCAAGTTCTGTATCCGAGGCGAGAATCGGATTCTGATAGTGGATCTGTAGCCTTGGTCAGAATCAGACTCTGATAGTGAGTCAGCAGGTTCTGTATCCGGGGCGAGAATCGGATTCTGATAATGGATCTGTAGCCTTAGACAGAATCAGACTCTGATAGTGAGTCAGATTCTAATAGTGAATCAGCAAGTTTTGTATCCGAGGCGAGAATCAGATTCTGATAGTGGATCTGTAGCCTTGGTCAGAATCAGACTCTAATAGTGAGTCGGCACTTCTGTCGCTTCGGCCAGAAGCTGTCACATTTTTTGAGCATGATAGATCTGTCTCTTCGGACAGATCAATCAAGGATTTATGGAGCATAAGGAGGAGCAGCATGAGAGGCAGCTCCGCACGGCAAGGTCAGTAAATCAATAAATATATCCTTTAGACTGATATAGTTGTTTTGCAGGTTGTTTTTTGTTTTGCAGGCATGATTCTGTCGCTTCGGCCATAATCAAACCAAGAATTATGTTGTCGCTTTGGCTTCAATAGTTCTTCAAACATTTGGAGATCATTTTGTCGCTTTGACCTTAATGATCTCGACCCATCTTGCGCTTCGGCCTATGGGGTAACCGTCGTTGCGGACACCAAGTCGCTCTTGATCAGGGTAGACTATAAACATCAGTTCTGATAGTGAACTAGATTCTCGCGCTTCGGCCAGAATCAGATTCTAATAATGAATCCACGCGATCTGTCGCTTCGGCCAGAACCCGATTCGGATAACGAATCCACGCATTCTGTTGCTTCGGCCAGAATCAGATTCTAATAGTGAATCCACGCATTCTGTCGCTTCGGCCAAAATCTACACAGCAAAAGTCGCTCTTGATCAGAGTAGGACTATAAACATGTAGTTCCATTGGCCTGAAACTAGATTCTGATAGTGAATCAGTCCATCTGATAGTGCATGGACCACGCGGAGTCATCAGTGTCGTTGTGAGCACAATGACTCAATCCCATCTTGTCGCTTCCTGCCTTGATGCGGACTACCTTGCTCGAGGGGGGGAGACTGAGGCTACACGGGTGTTTTGCCATGCTCTCTTCAGGGGGGAGTACTGGTGAGACATGCCTGATCACGTCAGTCACTCCCAACAACGCCCTTCGACAAGGACTAGGGTTCCGTCGCTTTATGCCGGACCCCCGGAGAGTTCCACGAATTCGGAAGGAGTGTCTACGTCAAGTACTCAAGGCAGCACCTGGGAGTCGCTGATTGGGACTACCAAGTCGCCGACTCCAGGGGTGAATCGCTGACTCTAGGCCTCGTGGACGGTTCTGGTAGGCTGCCACTAGGCTCATGGGGAGTCGGCGATTGAACCTCTGGATCGGCGATTCCCACACCTGAATCGCCGACTCCCAGCCGTTACTTGAGTGGGCCCACGTCATTAAGGCACTCCTTAATAGGATACCTTAATGGGGTGGGTCCCACGCTAATGAATGGGGAAACGTCCCCCAGGACCCTATAAAAGGGGTCCTTGGGGGACCTCTACCCTCAAGTCATTCCCACTTGACACACACCAACCAGAGCAACACTTGGAGCCCGAATCGTCTACTCCCAAGAGAGTCGCCGATTCCCCTCCCCTTCTGCAGGTACATTGACGTAGAGCGTGCGTCGTGGACTCCAAAGCCTCCGACCCTCCTCGCGACCCCGCGAGCCTACTGGTAGCAGATTTCGTGCTTCATCAGTGGTCGTTGAGGAAGACCCTCCAACGGAATAAGAAGTTGGAGGAACAAGCTGCTGAGCACGAGAAAGCGATAGCGGCGAAGAACAAAGAGTGCGCTGCGCACTGATCTGAAATTGCCGATCTTCGCCGAAGCTGTGACTCTATGAAAGATAATGAGTCGCTTCTCACTGCTGTTCGAAAACAGGTTGATACGCTGAAGACGCAGCTAGATGTGGAAGTGGGGAATGCGATGATTTCTGAAACACAAATTCAGAAATTGAAAGTTGAACTATCTGATTCCGCTTCCGCTCGGATAGATTTGTAAGATCGCTTCTCTCGATCCACGGAGAAGTTGAAGAAGATGAAGGAAGCTCTGGACGCTTCTTCTGAGAAGGTGAAGGACTTGGAGTTCGAAGTTTATGGTCAATCCGATCAACTCCAAGACGTGAACTTTTTCGGACCTCACGTTTTTACGAGTCTGCCTGCCAACTACATTTCAGATATTATGGCATGGCTTGAAGAACATCCTGAAGTGCAGCTGGAGCACAAGGAAGCCTTGGATAAGATGAAGAGCGATGTTCGTAACGCGAGAAAAGAAGAGGATTAGAATGTAATAGCTTCTCTTCTTAATATTTTGTAGTGGATTATGTAATTTTATCTTTTGTCAATGAAATTACTTTTTGCCAATGTGTTTTAGAGTTAAACTAGATTCGTAAATCGTAACTTAGTCGCTCTGGACGTAAGTTAGATTCTTAGGACATAGGTTTAGTCGTAGGAATCGTAGATGGATCTAAACACAAATCGTAACTTAGTCGCTTTTGGACGTAAGTTAGATTCTTTACTTAGCCACTTAGGACGTAGGTTTAGTTGAACTTAAACTGGATTCACAAATCGTAACTTAGTCGCTTTTGGACGTAAGTTAGATTTTTAGCCACTTAGGGCATGAGTTTGGAAAAACTCGACATAACCAGATTCTCAAATCGTAACTTAGTCGCTTTTGGACGTAAGTTAGATTCTTAGTCACTTAGGACGTAAGTTTGGTCGTATGAATCGTGGTTAAACTCGATAGGTGAAAGTGGTTTGATATCCACTATTTCTTGATTCGCTCGTGCGAATAAGAGTTGCGGTCGCAACGCGTGTCTGTGTTGGACCTATTTATTCTAACCCTGGATTTGAACCTTTGACGATTTAGTCCGACTCCTAGTGAGGGAGTGACTTGTTGATCCATATCAAGGCTTTTTAGCGACGAGATTGGATAGGATCATTAGAGCCGTAGAGACGGAATGATCTTTGTTCTACTGAGGCCAAAGCGACACAATAGATTTAGGGTATCCATACGGGTTAGAATGCGTAAATATATTTTATAACATACTAGGAAAACTAAAGAAAATAAACTTGATGCTTGTGAGTACTATGCGTAGTACTGCTGCATGTTGTCCGCATGCCAGGTGTTAGGAACCATTGTTCCATCCTGTCGTCGTAGGCGATAAGTTCCTGGCCTTATCTCCTCCTCAACGATGTAGAGACCTTCGAAGTTGGAAGATAGTTTATTTCTTGGCCTATTCCTTTCTGTTATGCTAGCCTTCCGCGTGACGTGAGTTCCTGGCAAGAAAACTTTTTTGCGTACTCTGCGATTGTGGTATCTTGATACGCTTGCCTTGTACGATTCGTTTCGCAGGTCCGCCTCGTCACGTGTTTCATCCCTTAGCTCTAGCTCTGTGGCTAGGTTTTGGTCATTTACTTGTTGGTCGTACTTCGAGACTCGATACGTTGGTATACTCATCTCGATTGGTACGACTGCTTCCACTCCATAGGTCATGGCAAAAGGGGTGTTGCCCGTGGGGTTCTTACTTGTTGTGCGATATGCCCATAGGATTTCGCACAACTTGTCCGCCCAGGCCCCTTTGGCTGATTCGATTTTCTTTTTCAATCCCTGTACGATGGCCTTATTGGTGACCTCTGGTGAGACATGCCTGATTACACCAGTCATTACCCATCAACGCCTCTCAACAAGGACTAGGGCTCCGTCGCTATGGCAGGACCCCCGGAGAGCTCCACGGTGCGGAACACGTTCATCGTCCAGATCGCCGAGTTAGCCCGTAAAGTCGCCCGATTGGACTACCATGTCGCCGACATACAGGATAACTCGCCGAGTTAAGGCAAGATCGGCAGTATGGTAGACTGTACATCTTGGCCCTAGAAACTCGTCGAGTTAGCCCTTAACTAGGCGACTTCCATACCTGAATCGGCGACTTATGACCGTTACTCGGCGGCAGCCAACGTCATAAATGTTACCATATATGACCATAGGCGCGATCTCCGCCGATGAGTGCGCCCTCCGAGACCCTATAAAAGGGGTCCCAAGGGGACACTCAAAGGCACGATTCAAGTTCCACTCTCACACAAGAGCACTACACTACGAAACTCGGCGAGTCTCATTAGAATCGCCTAGTTTCACTTGCAGGTATTTTGACGTAGAGCGTGCGTCGTGGACTCCAAAGCCTCCGGCATCAACCTCGCACCACCGCGAGCCCTGGTAGCAGATTCAGTGCTTCATCAGCTGGCGCCGTCTGTGGGAATACCGAACCACCGG
>LFYR01001331.1:6766-97842 GCA_001185155.1 Zostera marina
GAGAAGATTAGCGGAAAGGGGAAGAACTTAGGTCACTTGCACTGTAGCAACAGTTGAGAAGTAACCGTTAGTACGAGAGAGGTTAGAGAGTGATTAGTTTGTTTCAATTGAATTAATTAAACTTATTTATTACAAATGAATTAGCAATTTCTTATAACTAATTACTCTATTAAACTATTTAATTCCGGATGATGCGACTCCGGTAAACTTCAGCACATTAAGGGAGGATGTAGAGCACATCAGAGCTGCAGCCGTGCCAGAAGAAGAAGAATCAAATTCTGAAATCGCGCAGAGCGTCGATCCAGAACCGTTGAGCGGTCATGAACCGGAGCCGAGCCGGAGAAGTACACGCAACAGACGCGCACCCGGATGGCTGAACGATTTTGATTTGGGCAGGGTTTAAATCATCGTGATTTCCCTAAATCCCCAATTCTTAAATTTATATTTATTTTATTAAAGAAACCCCAGTAGTTTTTAATTTTACAAAATGTGTAAGGGGTATAAAAACATGATTGCTGGATGAAATAAAGACTTATCAAATTCCTAATTCTTAAACTCCATCCTTTCACATTCCTCTCCAAATTATTCACTCTCCGGCTAATCTCGCCGAGTACCTTCATCTCCACCAGCACAACATCTTAATTCTTCCGGTAACTCGTCGAATCTCGCCTGCAACTCATTTGTTTTCTGCAATTCCAGCACTGCCATATTGAGCACTTATCCTAAGCAGCTTAACAGCATTTCTTAGGGTGGCTAAGCCTCAATTTCAGGGGAGTATACCCGTCGCGATCTGCTTCGGACACCCGTGATTCTTAAATCACGGATCTGAAGCACCCATAAACATCAGGTGAATTCAATTCATTTGGTCTGATCCGATCAAATCGGTATCACCGGCCCGCACATAATTGGCACATTAAGGCTTTATTGAAACTATTGCGCTTTAACCATTTAGTTTCTTTGAATAACATTTAGCTTTTATTGAAACTATTGTGCTTTGGCCCTTCAGTTTCTTTGTTATTCATTTCATGAGTCACGGTCAAATTACCTGCATAGTAGAACTTAGTACAAAACTAGTTAGACAATTATAAACAATCATTTATTCGATTTAAGATTTCCTCTGTTTATATTTACAGAATCAGAGTTCTGCATTCTGTTTATAATCAGCTTAATACAGAACTAATTCAACTAGCTTTAACTAATTCCTTTAATAATGAGATTACAATATTAGAAATTACCCACACCATTTAATTATTTACTTATTATACAATTTTCCACCTGGTCGAGATTTTCGTTGGTCAAATTAATTTTATATCACATTTTGATATTTTTATAAACCACAAATTACAATTCAATCTTAAAGAATCTCATATATAAGTGGTTCTACAAAGTAAAAGTTTCTTTTATTGACGGCATCAATGGATTACAATATTATAAATTAGGAATACACACCCAAAAAAATAAAAAATATTTTTCCATTTGGAGATTTTCGTTGGTTAAATTTTATTCCACATCGTATTACTTTTACAAACCACGAACTACCATTCAAATTTACATGGACACCCATTAACGATCGATCTCATATATAAGTTGTTATACAAAGTAACAGGTTTTTTTGGAGGTATTAATACAATCTCAAAAAAATAGAAAACATTTTTCTATTTTGAGATCTTCGTTGTTCAAATTTTATTATACATTTTAATACTTTTAAAAACAACAAACTACCATTCAAATTCACATGGACACCCACCAATTGTCAATATTAAAAGATCTCATATATTAAAGGTTCTACAAAGTAACTGATACAACTCTTAAGGAATTGATCAATTTAAGGAATCACTTCACTTAGGAAGAAGTGTGTCTCTGGTCCAACGATCAGTGAATCATGGATACCTAGAGACTAGCACAGCGAGGATATACCTCTAATATCAAGACTCAGTCCGTTACAGAGGATAGCTGTGAAGTTGTCTGTCCGAAAGCTTGATGCGGCTGGAGGAATGACGAGCGCGGAGGCGGCGGTCGGAGGTAACTCAATCTACTGTCGGAGGAGGTGGATGTGGTTGATAAAAAATAAAACTGTTTTAGAGAAAATTGGTTGTCTTTTCATTCCCTCATAAAATGCTTCAATATGTCAATGTTATTAACCGCTGATAGTTACTTCCATGTTGGTAACCGCGGTAGTTACTTCCATGTTGGTAACCGCTGGTAGTTACTTCCATGTTGGTAACCGCTGGTAGTTACTTCCATGTTCGTAACCGTTGGTAGTTATTATAGCATTTAAATATAAACTGGTTTTTTAAAATAAAAGAGTTATTGGGTCGGCCCAAGATTCCTTCATTTAATCTTCGAATTAGGTGACATAATCCTTGAATTTACGCAGAACTCTAAGATCTCTAATCGGGCGTCCATCTGCCTGAATTTTCCCCTTGTCTTGAATTACATTCCAATCTCACGCACATGTTCTGCCATATTTCGCACAGACGACCGAATCGTATCAGTAACCGTTTCTTTTATTGACAGTATCAGTGAGATTACAATAATATAAATTAGAAATTACACACCTCATTTAACTGTTTATCCATTATACAATCTCAAAAAAATAAAACACATTTTCCCATTTGAAGATCTTCGTTAGTCAAATTTTATTCCACGTCGTATTACTTTTGTAAACCACGACCAGTCATTCAAATTTACATGGACATATATAAGTTGTATCACAAAGTTTTTTTTGGAGGTATCAATGAAATTATAATAATATAAATTAAAAATTACACATCATATATATTTATTTGTTTACCTATTATACAATTTCAAAAACATAAAACACTTTTCATCTTGAGATCTTTGTTGGTCAAATTTTATTCACACTTTGCTACTTTTACAAATTACTAACTATCATTAAAATTACATGGACATCCATCAATTATCAATCTCAAATGTTTTAATATATTAGTGGTTTTACAAAATAACCGTTTTTTATTGGATGTTTCAATGAGATTATAATAATATAAATTAAGAATTATATACTACATTTAACTTTTTACTCATTATACAATCTCAAAAAAATAAAATAAAATTTTCCATCTTGAGATTTCATTGACCGAATTTTATTTCACACCTTGATACTTTTACAAACTACGAACTACCATTCAAATCCACATGGACACTCCCTAACTCTCGATCTCAAAAGATCTCATATATAATTGATTTTATAACGTAACCGTTTTCTTTATTGACGGTAGAAGTGAGATTATAATAATATAAATTAGGAAACACTACATTTAAGTACTGTTTATCATTATAAAAAATCCGTTGGTCAAATTTTATTCTACACCTTGATACTATGCATAATGGTGATGAGTTTTAGTTTTCTTTCGAGATCTATACATGTGTAGTTCAAGGTGGTGTTGTTCAAAAATTAAAATTAGTAAACGTATGATTTAAAATGAATGGTCTGGATGTCTTGACGTATTTTGGGGATGACACACCATAAATTCTTCCAGATTAAATATATAAAGCTTGGGGAAATAAAACGTCCTTAAGTAACGTTTGACATTCACTCTTTCAAAAATCTTTATGTCCCCAAATCTGCAATCACATAAAAAAAACCCCCAAATCCGTGCAGAGCAACAGATCTCGGAAGATATTGACACTCTCGGATCGACGATCTCGAAGATATAAAAGATATAAATAGATCAATTCAAAGATATAAAAAGAGGGTTTGAATAAAAAAAAGAGTTCGGAATAAATGCAATAACTAGAACAAAATCGAAGATCGACAATCCGGACAGATCATAATTTAATCTGTAACAGATCACACACACATCCGGACGCAAAAGCAACTCCAGACGCGAAATCCAACCGGACGAAATCAGAACAATAAACGCAATAACTGAAGAAATTGAAATCGAAACATAATAATCAAAACGCAATAAACAATCGCAAGAAACGATTAGACCGAAATCAAATCAAATCTCAGAAGACTCGCAAATCGCACACACAGAAGACACTCGTTATAAATCGATCAGAAGAAAGAAAGAAAAAGAAAAATATGAATCAGATCGTGCAAATCAGAAGACAACACGCAAATTCCAGTGAATCTGAATTAGAAAGACACGCAAATTCCAGACAACACGCAAATCAGAAGACACGCAAATCTGAATTAGAAAAAAAGAACAGAATCTAAAAAAACAGACACGCAAAGTCTGATCAAATCGTGAAAAAAAATCGTGAAAGATCGCAAAGTCCGATTAAATCAAGATCTGAAATTAAAATTTATAAATCTAAAAAAGAAAAAAAAACAGACCTCAGATGAATCGTCACAACTTCCAATGAAGACACGAACGCAAATCTGCAGCGAAGAGAAGATCTGAATTGTAAGTTTGGAAACTGGATCACGCAAATCGGGAAAAAAAATCGCGCAATCGCAAATCTGCAACGGAATCAGAATTGAGTCGCAGACGCCAATCGGAAATCCCAGATCGCACGGAATCGCGGAGAAAGACGATCAATGAAGCTAGGAATCTGATATTATCTCAAGAAAGCTTAACATTGATTATCACTGAATTCAAAAGATGCGTTATTACAAAATACCAAATATCCTTTTATAGGATTGAGAATTTACCTAACTAACATATTACATGTTTACCACACTACCCTTGATGATTTAACTTCTAATAGACTCTCACCTGTGCTCCCACACGACTTTCACTACGGTCGACCTCACTGCCGATTTACATGGTATCAGAACGACTGGGGGTATCAAAATAACCGTTTCTTTTATTAAAGGTATCAGTGGAATAATATAAATTAGGAATTACATACGTACCACATTTAACTGTTTTCCCATTATACAATATCAAAGGATAGAACACATTTTTTCATCTCGAAATATTCGTTGGTCAAATTTTATTCTACACCTTGATACTTTTAAAAACCACAAGTTGTCATTCAATTTCACATGGACACACATCAACTGTCGATATTAAATGATCTCATATATTAGAGGTTGTAGAAAGTAACCGTTTTCTTTATTGATAGTATTAGTGGGATTACAATAATATAAATTAAAAATTACACACCACATTTAACTGTTAATTTATTATATATACAATAAAAAAAATAGAATACATGTTTTCATCTAAGGATTTTCATTGGTCAAATTTTATTCCACACCGTATTACTTTTACAAACAACTTCATTCAAATTTACATGGATACTCACTAACGGTCGATTTCAAAAAATCTCATATATATATTTTTTTCGAAGTAACCGTTTCCTTTATTGACAGTATCTGTTAATAAAGGAAACTTTAATTAATCTTTATGCAGATAATGAGATGATCAATGACACTAACGACAATGATGAATACTCCTCAATTGACTTGATACGGACGAGCACCCTCCGAAGAGAGTTCGACGATCACCGTCGGCGTTGAAAGACTTTGATATGTACCATCTAATAGTAGAGAAGTGATCTACTTACATATTTTCTATTTTAACAAATTATACATTTTACCTTATGTTATGTTATGAAGTATCAAGGTTATAACTTTGACGGTTAATTAAGAAATTAATTATTAGTTTGGTAACTAATAAAATGATTTTAAACGTCACATGTAAAAATCATAAATTGCCTACGTTTTATATGAAGGGAATGAGTTTTACATGCAATTTATTGTGTTAATTTTATATTTTCTTAATTTCCCTTAACCATCACCCCAACATGACTTTATGAAGATTGAAAACCTTGATTATTCATAAAAATTTGTAATAAAAATTTGATAGAATTTAGAGCCCGCCAGACATTGAGTCCAATTTAGACATTTAAATTAAATATATAAAGCTCGAGGAAATAAAACCCTAGACAACGTTTGACATTTTTTCTCTCAAAAACCCTTATATCGGTCGACTCTCACTTGCACTCCAGTGCGACTTCTGCTGTGGTTGGCCTCACTGCCGATTTACATGGTATCATAGTGATTGGGGGAGACGACGCGCACTATCCACTGTTCTTCGCATCATGTTCTTCGTGTTGTCCACTCTTCTACTCTTCAATCTCAGCTTTGATGTTTGTGTTATCATCCACTATTCTGCTTTTCGCGATATGTTCCATATTCGCGTTCTGTTCTGCACAAAATGGAGACAAGCAATGGGAGTTTGGAAACCTTCAAGATGCGGAAAAATCCGATAGATTATTGACATCCGGTTTCATCTCACCCAATCAAGACCAGAAGAGTGTTTACTATGTTCACTCAAGCGACGTCCCAGGTGTTGTTCTTGTCATCAAAAAGTTGGCCGGAGAAATCAATTTCTTTCAGTGGCAATGTACAATGAAAATCGCATTGGTATCGAGACAGAAATTGGGATTTGCATTTGGAAACATACCTAAACCACCCGAAGAATCGAGAGACCATGATTTTTAGGAAATTAACTTGCAACAGATCGGTTATCTTGGCCTGGCTATTCAATGCAGTTGAGCCGGAGATAGTTACCACATTATTATATACTGATTATTCTGTCGTAGCTAATTGGAAGGACCTAGAGGATCATTATAAAATCGCAAACAAACCATAGATATTTCAAATGAAATACAACATCAATGTGATGTCGCAAGGTAATGCTTCTGTTTGTATTTATTTTCAAAAATCAAAGAGTTTGTGGGATCAATTGGATTTTTGCATCAAGACACCAATGTGTTCTTGTGGCAAGTGCACATGTGATGAGTTAAAGCAATTTTTTGAACTCGATCGAGACAGAAGACAAGGTGTTACAATTTTTACTTGGTTTGAACGAGGGATTCATACCAGTGAGGGGACAATTGTTGTCATCCAGTGAGGGTCTTCCAAGTTTGAGTAAAGTTTTTGTATTGATTCAACAGAATGAAAAATATAGAAGTTTTCATAAAAGGAAGAGTTTCGAGATAGCAAGTGTTTATTATGTGCAATCTGACCAGTCAAAGAAAGTCAACCACCAGAAGAACCAGATGAGCAACCACTAGAAAAATCACAGTAAAACCTATGTTTAACTTTGATACTTTTACAAACCACTAGCTACCAATCAAATCTACATAGACACCCATCAACTGTCGAAGGATATCATATATAATTAGTTTTACAAAGTAACTTGATGAAACACGAAATCTGCTACCAGTAGGCTCGCGGGGTTGCGAGGAGGACCGGAGGCTTTGGAGTCCGCGACACGCGCTCTACGTCAAATACCTGCAGAAGTAGAGGGGAATCGGCGACTCACGTGGGAGTCGGTGACTCGGGCTCCTTGGTTGCTCTAATGTGGAGTGTGAGTCAAGGGTGAATGACTTGAGAGTGGAGGACCCCTTTTATAGGGTCCTGTGGGCGTTTCCTCATTCATTAGCGTGGGGCCCACTCCATTATGGTGTCCAATTAAGGGTGTCATAATGACGTGGGCCCTCCCAAGTAACGGCTGGGAATTAGCGACTCAGGTATGGGAGTCGCCGATTCAGAGGTGGAGTCGCCGACTCCCTTGAGGTCAGGTCCTCGGTCTACCAGACCCGAGTGCCCTGTCTGGAGTCGACGATTCACCCCTGGAATCGGCAACTTGGTAGTCCCAGTCGGCGATTCTCAGGTGTTGCCTTGAGTACTTGACGTAGACACTTGCTCCGCACCGTGGATGCCTTCCGGGGGTCCGGCGTAAAGCGACGGAACCCTAGTCCTTGTTGAGGGGCGTTGCTGGGAGTGACTGACGTAATCAAGCATGTCTCACCATAACTGTTTTCTTTATTATAGGTGTTGGTCGGATTATAAAAATATAAATTAAAAATTTGATACCACATTTAGTTATATACCCATTATTCAATATATAAAAAATAGAGTACATTTTTTCGAGATTCAAACCACGGACTACCATTCAAATCCACATGAACGTCCACCAACTGTCATCTCAAAAGATCTCATATATAATTCGTTTGACAAAGTATCGGTTTCCTTTATTGGTGGTGTTAATAAGATTATAATAATATAAATTAAAAAATAAATACCACATTTAACTGTTTACTCATTATATAATTTCAATTTTATTTCTCACCTCCACATGGACACCAACAAATTACCATTACATACACAATTTTCCATCTTGAGTCTTGAGTGGTCAAATTTTATTTAACACTTAATATTTTAACAAATCATAACCTACCAGGCTACCATTCAAATCCACATGACACCCACAAACTGTTGATCCCACATGATCAACTCCGTTTTGGTTATTTGGAGCTTTGTCTTCAACAATTTTACTAAAAGTGGCTAGTATCCTCATCTCTGTTGATGTGTGGAAAGCTCTCACAACCATGTATCCGATCAGGTGGCTAGTCTCCCTACAATTGACTAATCTCCTCACGTCAGGTTCGGCTACACACGTTCTCTACCTTCGTCGTCAACTTCTCACCATCAAAAAAGGATCGATATCGATGTCTGCATACATCGTTCGTGGCATCCTTGACAACTTGGTCACGGTGGGAGAAGTGTTCAAAGAACCTGAAGTCGTTCTTACAGTCGTCGATGGCCTTGGTCCAGAGTATGTGTCCTTTGCTACATTACTAAAAACCAAATTTGACCACACTCACCTTCACCAACCTTCAATGTTGATGTGATCAATGTTCCACATTGCTGATACTAATCAGGTGCGACCTTTGATACTAAGATGATTCCGTGTGAAATATGTAACCAGAAAAGAATGTGGCAATTAATTTCTATAATCAATTTAATGGCTGTCGTTTTACTTTTGCCAATATGGCTTCTCGTGGTGATGATCGAATGTCATCTTATACTCCGACTTTGGAACCTCTTCACACATCACATGTAACAAGATCAATCTTTAAACTTCTGATATTTATTCCGGATAAACTACCATCACGGCTACCAATGGTGAACATATGGCTTATTATCCTTATTGGGATTTCTAAATTTTTTGATCAACCCTAATTTTTATGTTTTGAATGATCTTCTCTTTGTTTCATCCACCTCCAAGAATTTAATGTTTGTTTATCGATTCTGTTTTGACAACGGCTTATTTCTCGAATTTATTTTTCAAAATGTAAAGGTTCGGGATGTGACAACCAAGGAGGTATTGATGATCGGTCTTTATGAACTTCCGGTGGTGATTAATCGAAATTCTGAAGCTATGTTAGGAAAAAGAGTTACACTGCAGCTTGGGACATCTACACCAAAATGCATTAGATAGTTTAATAATATATGAATCAAATATTCTTTTCAGCAACGGACTTCAGAATTGATTGAAATTCAGCCCAACCCCAGGGTGGTGGATCATGATTCAGAATTAGGATTTTGGAAAAACCAAGCTCTTGTTACTCTTTTTCTTAACATTCTTCCCTAAATCTCAATTTGCTAAGATGTTCAGATTAACTAAACAATGAAATTAACCTAGTAATAGTTATCACAACATGATCCTATCGCACGAAACCTTAGTCTTTCCAATAACATTTCATTCCTTGGCACTCTTCTATTACAAATCCCTAGAGATTTCATAAATTGAGGAAAAACCACAACCCAATTGGAAAACCTAAGATAAATTTAAATTTGCTCTCATTTGGTCACATCTTGCCTGATCTCAATTAAAAATTTTCCAACTTTAATAAAAAGAAAGACCTTTGGGTTGGACTTATTTTTTAATCTTATTTCAGTTGGTGTGTGTGACCAAATTGTGATCATTCACACTAACCTCTAGGGTAATTCTATTAGATAAAAAAAGTAAAAGATTCTCATTACTAATCACAATGGTGTGATTTACTATTTATAATATGTTATTAGGAAGGTTGGGAAGTCCTTGTGGATCCCACTGGCCCGGCCTAATTATGAGGTTAGGTACCATCACCAACCCTCATCAAAGCTCGAACCGTGCAATAGAAAGGAATTGCTTTGAATGTTTCTGATTTCATCAACAGGTGCTCCTCATATTGCTCCCATGGTTGTGTCCTTCCAAGTTCCAAGCTCGAAATCGGAGCTTCAGTTTACAATCATATGACACAAAATTTGGAATTCAGTAGTTGGACTGAGCAATAATAAAAAAATCACGATGTCAACAATCAACACCCACACGACAGCGGTGGTATATTGGATGATGCTTGGATGGACATGAAGGCATCTATCTTATGATCACAAGATAAAACTGACCCAATATCTGATAATTGAGAGTTCTGATAACTAATTATGATACTCTAATGCAAGTGGTTCTAAATTCTAATGATCATCTAAGTACTTGAATTGAATGATCAAACTACAGAGCACAAAAATGTTTATATATAGGGTTAGTTTAAAACTTTCAAGTTTCAATCCATGTGTTACCGAGATGAGATTCCAAAACTCGGTAATGAACGTAGCAGGAGACAGACATGTTCTGATTTGGTCTAGGAGGAGAATTCTAGGAACTATGCAAGGTAGAGATAAGAAAATAGTAGGTGTATATAGTACTCACATGATCACATCAGATCGAGTTCAGTTGAGACTTCAGAAGGAGTTCATGTCAAGAACATAACTGGGTTTCTTCATCAGCTCCTTGGCTGCACACTTAAACACCCCATGAAACGCCTTCCGCACTAAAACCTCTTCATCTTCATCATCCACTGCCTTTGCGATCACAAGAACGGCACCTTCCATTGCAATTCCTCCTCCCAAATCCAATCTCTTGCAGTGTCTCATCCTCATCCTCATCGCCGGTAACTTGGTTCTCCCTTTCACTATTCCCAAATCTTCCTCCTCCACAGCTACATCTACCTCGTCTCTCCATTCTTGGATCCCGTCAGTCTCGATTATGACCACACCTTCCCCATCCCGGTCTCGCACCTCCACCTCCTCCATCCCTTCTCCAATCCCGCCTTTAACAAGCTCCTTCACCATGTGGTGTCTGGATGAGGCTGCGATCAGCGCACCGATGGTCCAAATCACCCTCTCCTTCAATCCCTCCTCCACTGCAACTGCTTCCTCCTCCCCGATTTCAGCGCTCTCTCCCCCGCTCCACATTCTCCTTGACGCGAGTATGACGCAACTGCGGAGGTTTTTCCCCAACTCCGCTCTCCACCGCAGGACGGAGCCTTTATCAGCCAAGCGCGGATCGCCGGTAGGGAGCTCGATCGTGAGTCTACGGATGCGATCGAAACCGCGGAGGAGGACGAAGGGGGGAGTGGAATGGTCATCCATGTGCGGATTCCAAAGAGGCGGCGGGTGGAAGAACATAGACAGTAATGAGTATACAAGACGGTGGAGGAGAGGGAAGATTTGAAGATGGAAGGAATCTCCATCGTTCTGCGACGGAATAACTGCATCGACTTTGAGCAGAAGCGTCTCCGTCTGCGGGATCAGTGACGCGAACCGACGGTTGACGCACCGGCAGCGTGCAAGAGATCGAACATCCGCCACCGAGTTCAGGATTTCGATGAAGATTTCTCTCGGCAAGACGTTGAATCCTCCGACGAAATTCTCCGTAACGGTTTCCGTTTGTTGAAGTTGGATTTCCGCCATGGAATCACTACTGAATTTCTCAATCTGATTCTTCTGTAGATAAAGTTGTTGCTTCTTCTTCCTTCTTTTTCTGTGGCTTATTTATGGAAGAGAGAACGATAAAATAGTAAATAGAAATTCTCACTCTTACACTCACATCATATCTTGAAAATACCTCTTATAAAGACACGAAAGATGAACATAAGATAGATAAAATAGAAAATAATGTAAGTAAACTGTAAAATTAGTAGTCAAATGCTCATCAATTAAAATTTAGGGTTTAGGAGAGTAGCATGTTCGCACTGTCTTTTTTTCAAGAAGTAAAAATATTTACCTTCCGATGATATATCAGACTCATATGATAGTTGATAGATAACTAGATATATCATTAGGTAAATCGTAATAAAAATATCCACAACAAGACTTGAATCATGAACTCTTAAAAACCTTAATAGTTACTGTGACCAGTTCAATTAATCTTTTTACCTTTTTACAAGATATATTAAATCGGCTTTTTTCCAGTGAGCTCAGCATAAGGTGAGCTCAAAAACGTTCATCCTATCTGAGACCGTTGGATATTGTGCAAAGTTATTTTTTAATGTTTTGGTTGCACACATCTTCATACAGACCTGAGCACTATTGAGACTCGAATTTTAGATATTTAGAAACTTTAATAGTTATGAAATAATTATTTTTTAGGGTCAATCTATTTACCTCTCTATAAGATCTAAAATTGTTTATTTAGAAATCTTAATAGTGATTTTATTTCAAACTTATGGACCAAGTTACAACGGTGTGCTAAACTTTTTTCGCACATGGGTTTGGAAATATTGCAATTGATCACCACACGTTTTCCTGATTTTGTATTTCTCAATCAATCGTTTGCTTACGTTACGATAAAAGCAAATATTACATTTTGAATTTCTCTCTCACTCAATCAAATGTTTAAATTTTGTTTATTTTTGGGGTTGCAATAATTTTAATGAGTAAATTGAATCAAAATATTGAATTACATTAATCATAACAAAAATATTTATTTAGTCCTAAAAAAAATCATTGAGGACCGCATGTTTTTTTTATAACGACTTTTGTTGGTATCATGGCCGAGCCAGCTGCCCCATGGGTCTGAGCGTGCGAGTGGGCCGAATGGGCTAAGGCCCACAAGGTCCAGGAGCTGTGAGGGTAAAACAGTATAAATACCTCTTCTGGTCCGTAAGGGAAGAGGGTGGACAATTCTGAAAGAGTGAACAGTTGTAAGAGTTGAGGTTGTGAGCTTCTACCGACGAGCCCACACACCAACAACTTTTTAATATATCAAAACTAAAGGTGTAAATGAATCTGAACCCAAACTCAACCTAGACTCATAAAAAATCTAAGTCTGGTCCGGATCTGGATTTAATATAATATTTTTTTATATTAATTACTAAATTTCAGGATCTGGCTGAGCTGAACACAGAATAGCTAATAGGACATTCAGGTCCAAAGTAGTTAATGGGGCTAAAATTAGCCCCAACCCCAGATCGTTATTGGGTTCGGATCAGACTTGTATCCATTGATATCTCTAATCAAAGTCATATAATATATTATCGATTATATACTTATATCATATTGAAAATTATGTACACAATAAGAATCGAACTTTGGATTTTCAAAAATCTTAATAGTTAGTTTGATTAGTTAAGTTAATCTTTGTGTTGAGTTATGCATTTTAATTAGTAATTACCTTAATTTTGACAAAAAAAATTAAGGAAATTAAATGATCATGTAAATAGCCAATAGTGAATCACTAAAATTAAATGATTCAAAGAAGGAATAATATTTTAGTTTGATTTTTATATATTTTTACATTGATCTTGAATCATATTTAAATATTAATTTGTCTTTTACAATTGACTCATTTATAAGGGTGAGCCGGACGGGGCGGAGATTGTGTTCCCCGTCATGTACCTGGTCATTTTGATCGGGGACGGGAAATTCCTCGGACCCAAATATTATTTTATTTTATTTTATTTATTTTAAGTATTAATGTTACTACTTACTATTTACTAATATAATTAAAATACTGATTTAAATATAAATAGTCTAAATAGTTAAAAATTAAATAATTCAAATATAAATAGATAATAATTTAGTAATGATTTTTACATTATGTTATTATGTTCTATCATTTTTTTTGGGGTTAAATATAATTTTTGTATGGAATATTAAATATAAATTTATTTATTTTATATATTATATAGGGTTATTTATATAAATTATATTATATAAGATTTATATGCAATTTTCTCCGGTTACGAAAATTATCCGTGGCGGAGATTTCAATCCCCATCCCCGTATTCGAAAATGACCGAAGATTTCGGTCGAAAATTTTTCTACTTCGAATAGGAAAATCCTCCCCGTTCTCATTTAATATGCAGAAGATCGTTAATTCAAATCTTTTAGTATCTTTTGTATTCATCAATTATCATCTTGATTTTTGAGATTTAACTTTTGAAACATATTTTTACTATAGTGAAAAAACACTAGCTACTAGCAAATTTGGATCAGTAAATGAAGATTATAAGGGGAAGAAACAATCTTAGTTAGAAAAAGAAAGAAGTTAGATAGACTATTAAGATAACTGTGAATGGACTGTAAGAGGTCTAAGATTCGAGTCTCAGTATGTACAGTTTAATTTTTGTTTACTTATGTATCACGTACCTTATCAAAAAAAACCATCGTTAGAAAAAAAAAAGAGTTAAAAAAGATAACACATAACTGAATAAAAGAAAGGGGCAGGCGAAAAATATTATATATTTAATAACAAAGTTTCAGATGCGGTCCATTTGCCATCCTACATTGTGCCATCGATCGAAGACCGCAGTGATTTCATGATGTGGTTCCCCGTTGGTGTAACGTTGTGCTTCCATGGTGTGTCGTTGTGGTTCCAATGGACGCGACGACAGTGAGAACCCATTCCGATGATGTCGTACCGGATGTGGTTCTGATGACTGCAGGTGTGGCGAACCGCATATAACGCACGTCCTATTTAATAATATCAAATCTTAATATCCTTTTTGCTACAGTCATGTGAGCTGATTTAGGTGTTTATAAAACTGTGAAACCTGATTCACATAGTATGAAATATCATGATCTAGGTGCTTGTTTCAAACCATAGAATATTGGTTTCTTTAACCTACATACATGATTTAGGGACTTACTGGTCAAAATATAGTATCTGGATATTTTTATTGACAGAACCATACAAATTATTGATGATTTTATAACTGGACTATAAACCAAGTTAAACCCAATACCTTCTTTTTGTTTAAACCCTTGTGTCACTAAACAAGCCTTATACCTCTCTATAAACCCATTATAACTTTTTCTATTGATCTTACATATATACTTACTTGCATCAAACCAAATTTATAGATGGACCAGCTGTCCTGCTGGTATATCATCTCCAGGGCGTGATAAGGAGACATGATCGGAAAATACCAATGAGGGAACTCCCCCTTCCCCTTTTATAATGGGGGAGCCGACCTTAATTGGGAGCGAAAGCCAATAAGACACTCGCATACGTCAGTTCCTACTGAAGGAAGAAAAGCTTAATGATGCCCTTGCGGGCCCCAAACTCACAAAGGGAGGAAGTCCAAAGCGTCCAAAAAGGGACCCGAAAAATCCCGGCCCGGACTCTCTCCAAAAGAGGAGTCGGGAGTACTGATGATACCCCAACTTCTGAACTTCAACCCAGTCGTCTGGCCCGAAGTGCCAAAGCCAACGAATTATCATACAAGAGGATCGCGTGCCGGATAACCAGCGTATGGGGATCCGACAATCCTGTCGTATGGTCCCACCAAAGGGGCCCAAACCGAAGATGCCTGAAGCCCAACTAATCCGCCACACTGCCATGTTTATTTACGGCCAGATGGACCCATCGCCAATTAAACAAAGCCCTAGTGGATCCGCAAAGCCTAGGCATGTCTAGGCTTGCTATAAATAGAGTCCTATATATGGCGTCTTAGGAAAAGGTCGATTCTTGAAAAAAGTGAAATTACAGTCTTGATTTGGTTACCCCGTCATCAGAACCTCTCCTTTCTTCTTGTGTATAACAATCTCAAAATAACCTTGGATCATGTTTGATAGTTCTTGTTTCCAGAATGCTTATAAGCAAAAATAATCTCTTTTGGATTATCAAATCATGAATGAAGATACCATTATCTAATTAGATTCTTTGAACATCTTTTTCTCAACAGTAAATGGAGAACTCAAGTGATGAAAATCTCTAATCGCATATGCTAGGGACTATTGAATCCTTTAACATTCTACGCTAAGAGAGTTGATGATGCCCTAAATGTTGGGTCGGAGTCCAATATTCAGCCCATCAACACCAGGAAGCCCAAGGTCTCCTAAGCGCACGGCTCAAGAGAAAGCACGAAGTCCTCGATACCCGACAGCCCGCAAATCGCCCCGCACAGTCAATCCAAGGGCAAGCGAACTGGACCAAGCCGCGTAGCGAAACCCTAAGGATCAGTTTAGGGCTACTAGAGATGTAGGGGGTCCGAGCTAAAAGTCGATATTTGTTGAGTGTTAGTATTAGATGATGTATGATCGGAGATGGACTTACACAATCATATTAGGGTTTAGTCTTTCTCTAATGTATCTCCAGTCCTACTTCCTAGGAGGTCGGTATTTATAAACCTTCTGCTACCCTTATAGTCGGACCTTGTCGGGATTAGACAGGCGACGGACCTGGGGATGTTCCGAGACGGCTCTGGTAAGCCAAGCATATATATCATTTGTATTCTAGCAAAATGGATTAGGGATGGCTATCAAGAGTCATCAGAAAATTGATTGTGTGGTCAACCAGACAACATCAACAGTAACTAGAGTAGAAAAAAAGATGACGTCATCATCCACTTAGGGAGACTGTGGTCTGACCGTCCGATTGGATTCCAACGGCATCCAAGAATCAACCAAAAGAAACACTTTAAAACACGCACTTGACACTTAGACAGACAGCACATCATTTTAATTTATCGACATTAAAAAAAAAACAAGTAAAAACTAAAAAGGCAGAGAAAAATCGATTTCTCACCCAAATCTAATTCCACTGTAATCCAGAGACCTGCGGAGGGGAGAACGGAACCATGGACGGAGGCGGAGGGGGAGGAGAAGGAAGACAAGGAGCAACGGCGGACCCGGCAGAAGCGCAGAGATGGTACGAGATTGCAGCAAAACTTCTCGAAGTTCAAGATTTAATCGGATGCAAGAGGTTTGCCGAACGAGCAATGGATGCCGATCCTTTGTTCGACGGCGTGGATCAGATCATAGCAGCCGCCGACGTTCTCCTAGCGTCTCAGAGAAGAATCAACAACCACGTCGACTGGTATGCTATACTCCAGCTGGAAACATCTTTGTCATCGGAGGAGTGTCCGGATACTCCCGTTGTAAAACGTGCTTATCGGCGTCTGGCTCTCCTCCTTCACCCTAGGTCTAATTTACACCCTAGCGCGACCAACGCCTTCAAGTTGGTCAACGAAGCTTGGGGGTTTTTGTCGGATCCGGCGAAGAAGAAGCTTTATGACGATGAGATCAAGATCGCGGCTCATCTTGCATCCAACGGTCAGGATAAGTCCACCGCCATCGATCAGTCTTCTCCAGACCCTCCTTCGACGTTCTGGACGATGTGTTCGTCTTGTTTCAGGGCTTATGAGTACGGAAATGAGTACAAGGGGAAGTTCTTGTTGTGTCAAAACTGTCAGAAGTCATTTCAGGCGGAGGAGTTGACCAACGTTCCACCGTCAGTGCCGGGGACGGATTTGTATTACTGCTCGTGGGGACTGTTTCCGTTGGGGTTTCCCGGCGTTCCATCTTTCAACGGAGTTGTCATTCCGGAAGGCACAATTTGCATCCCGGCCCATCCCTCCCAACACCCTCCACCGGGCGGTGGTGGTGGTGGTGGAAGAAGAGACAGTTTTGGGGGAACGAAGATCGTCAGCAATGGAAATGCAACACAGATCAACACAAGGCAGAAATCAACACCCCCGGTTGGAAGAAGGCCAAGGAAGGTATTAGCAAAGAAACCCAAGAAGAAGGATTCTGTCCCGCCGGCGAGGGTGCTTTCTCAATCAGCTATTTTGTTTGGAGAGGAGATGGATCAAGAAATCAGTGAGTCACCGGCACCGGCACAAGCACCACCACAGCATCATCGACAACAACAACAACAACACCATCAGCATCAACAACAGCAGCAGAATGTTCATAATAATGCCGGGGATTATGGAGGAAGGTTTGACATGAACAGCTTTGGTATTGATCTGGATCACACCGCTGAAGTTCTTGGGAATCTAGAGAATCTTCCATTTCTCAATGGCGACGATATCATAATAATGCACTAGTCACCGTCGTCGCCGCCGTCAATTTTAGCTTAATTGCTTTTGTTTTTTTTTCCTACCGCCGTCGCCGCCGCCACTAGTTCTATGTTTCTTTCTATCTGCTTTCAGTATAAATAACTCTCTCTCTATGTTGATCACTTTGAGTGCTTTTTACTTGCTAACTAAGTTGAAACTGGAGATTCAGACAAGATTGTAAATTTCTAATGGTAAAATTATAATTTGGTCCATATGTTTTTAGAAAATAAGGTAATTTAACCTTTTTATTTGATTTTAATTTATTTCCTTTCATTTAAGTACCTGTAATGTAGTAATAATACAGAAATGACACGATAGAGAGAGTTTGATGACTGATGAGTATCACTGTATCAGTAATGTGTCATGGTTATGGCAGCCGGAAACATGAGTACTCCGACCCTCAAAGTCCCCGATGCCAACAAGGGACCGGTGATCAAGCCACCCATAATCACCCCATCCGGTCCGACGAATGAAATCGAGAAGCCACGACCGCCCATGATAGTCGGTGTCGGAACAAACGCCGACGGTGGGAGAAAAGTGGCGCACATGGACACAATCTTATACGTTCCTTCGAAAGTTTTGCTTATCCCAACGGAGTCCGACGACAGAGGTGGTACATTGATAGTGATATCGGAAATCATCCCGTCGACGGAGATAACGAGAATAACCATCTGACGAGGGATGGTCATTTCAGCCAAGGTATATGCGATGTCATTTCCAGATAACACATAGAAAATATCAGACCGGACGCCGGTGATCGACTCCCAAATGACAGATTGTGGCAGGATCAAAGACCGGTGATTCTTGTTCTTGGATCCCAATGGTCTTCCTCGACGCTTCACTTTCACTGTGACCATCTCTTTCTCCGTCGTCTCTTCTTCAGCCTCCGTCTCCCTATCGTCGGACATCGTAAGTCCCCGATCACCGTAATTCCAACTCCATTGTTTGTCGTCTTTTAATGGAGACAAAAAACACCGATTGGGCCTCGGATCGGACCGTAATAACGGCCCAAATAAATACCCGGGATTGTCCAAATCCAGAATCCGATTTGCTAGAATCTAACCAGTTTAAAATTTAAACCCGCGATTTTTTCACCTTTACTGTTTTTTTTTTACCCATTTACCGAAACCGATGGGTAAAAAAGTAAAAAAGTAAAAAAAAAAACAGCACGTTGGCAGATAGGGAGGAAATCAATAACGTGTACTTTGGGCAAGAAGTACCATGAAATGAACAGCTAACAGTTGAAGAATTTAAGGGAGATGGTGCAAGTTCTCACATGACATAAATTCCAGTTAATGGTGATACCATGAGGAGGAGGCAGAAAAACAACAGATACCATGATAACCGGCCGCCGGACCACCACCGTAGGTAGACCAGACCACCGGAATCAAAACCAGTTAATCAAAAATGGAAGTAAATGATTATAGATAGAGATCGAACGACGTGTCGACGATCGTGGTGGCATGGCCGACACGTTCTGCGTTGCCTTGCCTTGCCTTGCCTTGCTTTGCCTCCGGTAGTGGGTTCTTTTAATTTTACGTAGAAGGGGAGAAGAAGAAGAAGAAGAAACCCAACTGACGACGGCGACGGCGACGCAGGGGGAGAATGGAGAAGGGGAATTAGGGCTAGATGAAGATGTAGTAGATTAGTACTAGGAAATATTAAAAATCATAGCAGTAGGTGACTTAGATTAGCTAGAGAGACAAACCCTAATTTCAATATCATGCAGCTAACGTACGAATCTCGTGCGTTAATGCTTCCGTTTTCTCCACATGCAATAGCATGATCGGTGCAGGTTGCAGTAGTAGTAGTAGTTGTTGTTGACGACGACGATGATGATCGGACGAGTGATTGATCTGGTGATGTAAGTACGACGTACGTACCAACGTCGTACGAACGAACGAACGAACCCTGGCTTGCTAGAATAATCATCGTGAACATCGTCGAAGGTGGCCGGTAATCATCCAGACGATCCCATTTGCTGCTGCTGTTGTTGATGGTGGTGTTGCTGGTCGACGATTTCGAGGTGTTCTCGTTCTTGTAGATGGAGAAGTTGTGGGACTTGCTGGATCAAGGTGGCCGTGGCCGTCGGACTCTTCCCAAGTGTGTGCTTGTTGTTGTGCATCCACACCTTAAAAACATGTCTTGGTACGCCGGTGTCGGAGCAGAACTGCTGCACCGATCCTTCGTCATGCTTCTGCATCCTCCACCCTAACCTCTCCGCCAACTCCAACATCTTGTCCTTCTGCTCCTGCGTGAACCTCGTTCGGAACCTCTTCTTGCTCGACGACCCACCTCCAGCCCCACCTCCCTCGCTACCACCGATCATGGGATCGGACATGTCGTCCTCGTCTCGACTCCCCGCGCCGCCGGAGCTCGAACGGAGGGCGAGAGGCGGTGGGGCCATACGGTGGGGGACGTGGTGGTGGAGGTACCCGGTGGGTGTACGGTAGTAAGCAGAGAACTGCGGTTGATGTGGATGATGAAAAGCCGACGGTGTGTTGGTAGTAGTAGTATTACCACCAGTGTTCGTTGCCGTATCAGTGATACCCATTAACCCAAGTCCAGCACCGACGCTCTCAAGCACTTCCTTCCGGTGAAAGTTCCGATGACAGTTACAAGCAGCACATTTGAGCGCATCAAGAGTACCATCCTCACCAGCCGCCATGAACTCCCCACACCCATCCACAGCATGCCCACCGATCCCAACCGCGTGGTTTTTCAAACATTCACGGTACCGTCCTGAAGTGTTCCCACAAGTCGACAATTTCCTGACTCCCCCACCAGACGTCGTCCCCCCTCCGGTGAGTTCCTGCTTGGCTAGAGTGAGCAACGACGGTGTTGGCCTAGTGGAGGAAGAATTCGGTAACTGAGTCGGTGGTGGTGGTGGTGTTCCATAGCTAGAACAACCACCAGGTATCTCCCCAATCTCCTCCTCGTCGTCGTCATGGTCGTCGTAATCCATGAATCTTTTTTATCTCCGGCGATCTGTAGTGGTGTAGAAGGTGGGTTAAGGTAACAAGAAGGTAAGGAAGTTGTCTAAGCAAACTGCAAACCACATCCTTTAAGCAAAATGCAAACCACATTACTGTGGTACTTTGATATTTCACAGTTTTTTTTTACTATTTTACCCTTCTAGAGTATTGACCGGGACTCGACCCAGGTCCGAATCGGATCAAAACCGGGTCCGGGTCGGATTGGGTAAGACGATCATTGGGGGATTAAGGTGGCCACCGCAGGACAAACGTATGATAATATATAATATAAGAGAGATGGGATCATGTGATCACGGCCAGAAACGACTGACGCGACCCACTGACGGACGACGTCAGAGCTGTCAGCTGGCGGGGAACCGTAGGCGGAGAGAGAAACACGCCAGAGGTTTTTGAGAGAGAAACAGAGCTACAAACAAACAGAGACTGCTGTAGTGCTGTGCTGTACTCTACTGTACTGTAAAATAATATTATTTTGTATTCTTTCAGGGGGTACACACGTAAAAAGAAAACTATAGGGTGTGAATGGAAATAACCCATAAAAGAAATGAAAAGGAGAGGACACTGTGGAAGGTGCAGCAGTTCCTGCTGCTGCTGCTGCTACTCAGTGCCTCAGACAGAGTTGCAGTTTCATCTGAACTTGTACAAACAAAACCCACGAGGGTCGAACCACAATAAATTAATCTAAAAATTAAAAAAAAAAGTTTTTTTTAAAAAAAAGGTCACCCTTCTTTCTCTTCTTGATTTGTTGTTCTTCAGACTTCATTGATCTGGGTTGGATGGAGAATAAGAGCAGCAATACAATGGCATGGAGGAAGCACGTTTTGAAGAAAAGTGAAGATGGATGTTGACAAGACGAGAAAAGTTAATCAACCGTGATTTCCATTTGTATTCCTTTGCAGGCTTTATTTTTCTGATCACCATACATTGATACCCCCACACTTCATCACCATTTCTCTCTCTAAGTCTGTCTGTCTGTATATCTGTATCTGTCTGTGTCTGTCTGTGACATACATGCATTCTCTTCAGCTGGATGAGCGAGCGAGTGAGTGGGCTGGCTTGTTGGCTTGGGTTAAGCAGGCAGTGGTAGTAGTGTAGTACTCATCTGCCTTCTGTGAGAATTTATTAGGGTCGACAGAGATTTACCCAACAATGGTAGTTTTTCATGAATGCAAATCTGTGAGTTGATCAAACCAAACCAAACAAGGAAATTTGTCAAATAATAAACACAGCAGACAGAAATCCATGTGCAATTAACATCCAAAACCCATCATCAACAGAAAGAGAGAGAACAGGAGAATTACCTACTTACTGTAGAGCAGTGCAACTTCAACTTTAGAGTCTTAGAGGGTTGGTTGGCTTGGCTGGTTGGTTCATCAAGTGGAATTGCATGATGTGGCTAGCCATTGAACATTTGGACCTACCTACCATTGCCTATTTGCTTGCTTACTTGCTCCATCCAGTTGGAATAATGGAGACAGTCTCATAGACCAGTGAACAGTAGAGTTTCAATTTGATTGCATCCAATGTGAGATTCTTGGAAATCTCTAAAAAAAAATTTAGATCAGGCTTCTTGGCTTTTGGCGTCCAAAGCTGCCGCTGCATAGGCACATCTAGTAGCTACACATTGCAAAGGAAAATAGTGAGATCATTGATCTATACCTATGCAATTGGGCTAGGGTTCAAAACCCAATTCAATGTTTTTTCAAACACATCAATCAAATCTGACCTCACCTTACCACTTACCATGACAATTCGACACAACTACAGTCAGGCAGTCCTCTTTCATTCACTTGTTCATTTGCATAATTACCATATGAACAGAATCCATTAGCATCATTTGCTGTCAGATTGATCTGCAACTTGATGCTCACAGTAATAATTAATAACCCTCTCCTACTTTTCTTCCTCATCTTCCTCTCTGCTTGATAAATAAATGCAGTAAATCCAAAACCAAAGTTTAGAATTAATTAATGTTGGACCTACATAATGTGATGGTCGATGGGGAAGAGGACTCAGGAGACATATATAACATCTAGGGTTCTTGGAGGGTTCTAGGGTTCTCTTCATGTTTTTTTTTCTTTTCTTTTATTTCCATAATGGGTGATTTTCACCTGCACTCATGCATGCAGATTGCAGCATGCCACTGGATATCATTAAAACCAGACTTATTTGTCGGATTAATTCGCTAGATTACAACCTCATGCATATTTTTAATTCTCCAAACTGCATAGGATTGGGGACATCATCAACAGTTCAACACTTTTTTCATCTTCACAACAACAACAAAAGTATGATGTGATAGAATATGCTTAATTGCTAAACCTACTTTTTATAATTTATTTTTTAATCAATGTCAAATTGTAAATTTACTAATTCATCCATGATTCAACCATCAAATTGTAAATATAGGGTTCTAAGAATCATGTACTGTTGTAAGATAATATGATATATATTATCATAATAATTATCACTTATATAAATTTGAAACACCATGCAATAAGATATCTATGAATCTATGATCTATCACTCTATGAATTTGGAACTTGTATTAAATAACTGCAATATCTAAGCTTAATGGTAGGTTGAAATTCAACAAATAGAATTCTGACTCACCAAAAAGTATAGAAGGAAAAAATGTGGAAAATTAAATGACCCAAAAAGTCATATCCATAGAAGGATCTATCTATTAAGAGAAAAATTTCTTTTGAAAGTAGAAACGATATAAGTAATCACTTGCATGTAGTGAATCGAAAGGTGATGACAGAATTTTTCCTAAAAAAAGGGAAAAGATACCCGGAGCACACCAAGGTTTTTTCACCCCTCATTGTCCAAGACACACTACGTGAGATAGATGAGACATAATTCGTTCTAAAAAATATCAAATCAGTCCACAAAGTTTGTTGAAAGCCTAAACGATCGTAAGATCACTTGGTTGGATCAATACGAAAGGTGTGGGGTGGATCGCATGTGATCACACCTCTTTTTTTGTTTTGAATTTTATATATTATCTGATAGTTTTAATTCAAAAAAAAAAAGATCTATCACTCATATTAATACTTAATATGTGATAAAAAAAATTATCGATTATATATAATGGGCGAAATTTAGGTGAGAATCCATTATTTGAGAACTAAATGAACACTTACTTGATTTAATCATGAATAATAATATCTTGATAACAATTTTAAATAAATTACTTTGATTTATAGGTTATGACTTATGGTTGAAATTCTCTAAAAAAAATTGAATAAAAATTTTCATCTGAAACTGAATTCAATGAAAGAAACATCATTGAAATCTTAATTAATTTTATCATCCATTATTTTAACTATATTACATAAATGATATAATATTTTGATTTTTCATTAAATCTACTAAAAGTATCTAAATTTGGATAACATTTGGTAAAAAAAAAAAATCCTATTTAATATCTTCTCATTTTGTATTTTAAAGTATTTGTAGAGAAATTTAAGGAGATTGAAGTTGGACGGAATTGTCTTTTGTCTTTAATTTTTCCTCCTTCATTTGTTGTAACTCTCCGTACCAATACGAGAAGAATCCCCAAAGCGAGAGCACCAAAGCCACACCTTTCTCGTTGTTGAATCTCTCGTGGAGGAACACAACAGCTATGATTTCCGACACCGGTAGAAGTGCAGCACCTAAGACTCCGGCAAATAGAGAAGAAGAACATGAAAGTATACCCATCAGACCCAAGTTGTACATCTGCCAGAAAAGACTACCCAAAATCACCACCGTGTAGTACTTCTCCTCACCGAGCTCATACTCCCTTGCCTCCTTCGAAATCACCTGCATCCTGATTGATTAATTCCTGCAATCCTGCTTCGGACGAGGAGGATCAATCAAGTTCATCGATCATTACCTGGAAATCCCTGGTGACGATCATACCGACGACGCAGAAAGCAGAGGCAAAGGCCGAGATGGTGATCTGCATCTCCATCACCATACCATATGTGATCTTCTGCTTCGCCTTGGTGTAGATCATCTCCACAAACGGTAGTATGGATCCGTACAGTGCAGAAGCGACGATCGTCATTAGGAATCCCAGAGAATACTGAAACTTTGTAACTCCAACTGGGCGGTCAATGGAATTATGACCCATACCAAGGACCACGGTCCCGAGCGTCATCAGAACGACGGAGTTCACCGAGAAGGGAGTGAATCTATGCTTCACTATGAAAAATGCAAACAGTGAAACGAACGCCACTTCAGTTGAGGACAGAAGGGCGGAGGTTGTTATCGGGAGATAAGCCATGCCGAACGTCAATAAGTAGCAGTTGACGCCGGTCACTAAACCTACCAAGCAACAGGCCGCAATCACAGACTTGCTACTGCTGCACGTCATGTTATGACGGCGGTGATAAATCCAGAGGGGGATGAGAAGTACAGGCCATCCCCCTATCTGGATGAAACTCGAAAACCACATCCTTCTACCACCGTGTAAGAAGTAGACACGGTGGAGCAGTGGACCACCAGTTCCAACAAGCATAAGACTGGAATTCACCAAGATCAAAGTGAGCTTCAGATGACCTGAAAGACATGGTTGCTCTGTTTGATTGGATGTAGGCAATCCATAATCTTCTTCCATGCCTCCTGCAAGCAATTCAAAATGAGGAAGATGATGCATGCATGGTTTGGATGGTTTCTAAATATATGGAACATGCTTCTTTTGTTTTCTTCTCCAATACTTCGTTGCTCAAGTTAGAGGGATCACAAAAGCTGCATGCATCAAACGAGTGATGAAACTACTATATATGAAACATAAATTGTAGTGTTAATAAGTAATAACTAACAATCATTCAATGAAGTCAGATGTAATTTTATAACAATAAAATTTAACATAAAATCTTATGTGTTTATCCTCAATCCTGATGATTTAGGTAAAATCTGATAAATCACTCAGATCTGAAGAATTTTCTTCTGTTCTGATAAAAAAATGTTTACTGCAATGTCTACATGTTAACTAAAATTAATGAAGCAATTTTTCAATTTCCTGAAGTCATATATGGTCATACACTCACTCCATAGGTTATAGGAGCTCATACACTGACTGATGATGAAGAGGAAATCCTCGGGGATAATTGGATAAATATAATATAATATAATATAATGGGCATGTTTCCACAAACAAATATGTGCAGAAATTGACAAAGCAGACAAGTTCTGTATCAATATATAGAAATAGCTAATGAATGAGCTTGAAATACAAAACTAACAGAATTGCCAGTGCCAAGGCAGATATGATAGAACCAAGAGTCCACTTGTTCCTCGAAAGTCTTTTTGTCATGGTGACCAGGATCTTCTTGCTCTTGCTGATATTGTCATCTACTCCATGCAACTGCAAAATGCAGATGGGAAAGTGGGTGGATTACAATACTGAAAAACCAACCCTTGATCTATGATTGGATTCATTGCAAAGGAGAAAAATCAATGTAGTAATAAGAACCTACAGTGCTATGAGCATTTAAAAGTGATTGCCGTTGCTGATGCAAGTCTTCAAGAATTGAGACGCCAATTTCTTCCGTCTCTAATATTGTTCTCCTGCTTTCCATAATTCTTTCACTGGATTGGTTTATCCTATCTGTTGACATGAGTAATCTTCCTCTTTGGTCAACAGTCGCCTGCATAAATAGATAAAGCACGACTAAAGCCATACAATATTGAATATACATTTTTTTAAGCAAATTGAATATACATTTGTTTACTACTAAGAAATGGACATTAGACTTTTTTATAAAGCTGAGTCTTTCAAGAAACACTGCTGTTCAAATATGGAAGACACTACGATGCATATTTGGGAGACCAACCTCCTAAGACAACAAATCTAGTTAGATCACTAAGTGTTAAGTGTCAATGGGAAAGTGTCGATAGGATTGATCCTATCTCCCTTTTTTTAAAGTTTAGATTTATCTTTTTCTATTTGTAATTCAGACTCTGCCCTTCATTTTCAATGAAAATATTAAATCTTGCAAAAAAAAAATTGAATATACATCACGCAATCTCAAAACTGGCGACTAATGAATAAGCCTGTAATCGAAAAAGGAGTAACAGACTTCAATTAGACAATTACAAATATTCCCTACAAAAACGATACAAGTAAATAGAAATGTTTATCATCTACCAAAATAAAATACTAATTGATTTGTAATTACTGATACAGATCAATTAGTGATTTGATAAATTAATTGATTTGTACTGTATGGATGTATATTCCAACTTAATCAAACTTGAAAAGAATCAAGGAAAAAGCAAGATAATTCGTGAAAACGGAAGATGTTACACTAAAAAAAGAAGGCACGATTATTCATAATTAATGAAATAAACCATTACATTAATAAATAGCTAGATTACTTTACTTTTAGCATTTTTTTTACTATGCATGTAGTTTTGTAATGAGTTTCCAGACCTATAATATCCTAATGAAATCATAGTTTCATCATCTTTCGTGCTAACTGCTCATAATATTCAAAGCACAAATTACTCATATCGAAATTATATAGGTATCTCATGTGCATACAAAATAACATGGAAGCACTAGTGATTAATAATACTAATTGTAACATAGTTTGCAGTCATACCGAGGATGTTTCCGTCATCCCTATCTCCATCAATTCATCTCTTGCAGAACGAGCGGTTGAAATTCTTTTAACATCACTTTTCAGATTGTTCAAATCAGATTTATATTCTCTTAATTTGGCAAGAAGCATGCCCTTGGAAGTTGGCTGCAGACTTCTTGCCTCAAGGTCCATTTTCCTAATCTGAGAAAGTTGAGGGAAATAATTCAAATAACCAGGAAGAATTTATTTTAAAGACAGTGCAAGACAGAAGAAAATATTATAAATTTATAATTACCAATGCATCTCCATCTTCCAGTCCATCTTTTATTTCTGTAAGTTTTGCCTCCTTTTCATCTAGAAATTTTGAGATCATAAATCAAATTTCAATATTATAATTTAGCCTGCAAAATAACAACCATCCTAGCTAATATGACAAAATAAAGAATATTAAATATTTAAAATATGGGATTTGTGACTGAAGAGACCAAACATTTCAAAAGACCATGGAAATTTGTTTAAATGCCAATCCAAATCTAATGGGATAATGATTGAAGAGATCAATCATCAAAGAAACATTGTGTTTACTTTACCATAATAAAAATCAAATAGGATGTCTATTGGGGTGAACTTGTGAATGTATTTTTGATCTGTGAAAAGTAAAATTGAAATACTAGAAGTTTGATTGCAAAGAGCTGCCATTTCTTTTGGTGTTTAGTATAGATGGATTTTCAAGAAGTTTTTTTATGAATGTAATTTTTCATTAGCAAAATGACCTAGACCATTCCCAGAGCACAAACAAAATATTTATAACAAGATATGCCCTTAGCAGTTTAGCCATTCTATCTAGAATGGGCTTAAACCTCTAAAGTTAACCTAATTATGATTATAGTCTTATAGAAAATGGCCATGATTTCAAAGTGCTTGCAGTGTCAGGTTAAATTTTCAAGAAATTATTTGATGTACAAAGGACATCATTAAATTTAAACTACAAGAAGTAAAAGAAAACTTGCTTTCAAAAAAAAAGTAAAAGAAAACTTGAACTTCTATGATCAATAATTCTCTTTGTACCACTCAACACCACCTAACGATCAATAGTGTCCAATTTCTTCTTATTATTCATGCACTTGTAATTGCCAGGTACTGCACAAAGCTGTTTTAGGGTATCAATTTTGATTCAGCTCAATGAAATGAATGGTAACACAGTCCATCAATTTCATGAAACCTTCATTGCCGTCTCTTTAATAGTCTGGATCTGAGAATTCAATTTTGCAAAGTGGTGACTAGACCCTGGAGGTGATATATAATTATTGTCTTGCCTGTGACCCTGATTAGAAATTGTACTTATAAATGTATGACAATGTATACAAAGAATATGGGTTTTAATATAGTGTTTTCCAAATTCCAAATTCTATTTTTGTTTAGTTGTTTAAGAAAATAATTTTATGTGAGGCTGAAAGAACCCCATACGAAGTTACAGACAATAGACTCCTACCCTTGTGTGGTTCAGATTCCGTTAAAATTACCCACATGCTAGACAATTGTATTTGTAAAGAAGCTACATGTAACGGGCGTAAGATTTAATGAAACTAAAAAAAGTCTTGTATCAGTAGATCGCAAAAATGCAACCTATAAATCTATAATTAAAAGACATTATTCACTATACAGTACTGTAACGTGTTTTAAACGTTTAGTAAAGTGGTAAATAATTTCTATCAGAAGCCTCTAATTTGTTAGGGGATTTAGATAGATGGATTTAGACGAATCTGACTTGATCCAAGCCCAATCTAAGTATCGTTCATTGAGAATCATTTTGGAAAAAGAAATATTAAAACAAAATTTTAGTGTACAAAAAAAATTATTATGCTTCGATGGAGAAGATTTGAACATGTGAGATCATTGGACATTGGAGAAGATTCTCAAACGTTGTGTATATTGGAGAAGATTCTCAAAAATATTTTATTTATCATTGAACATGTGAGATCAAAGAAATCTTAGTTTCATCCTTTCATGTAGAGGGAGTTGTGTTGTTTTGATATAGAACAGTGTAAAGAAACGGATTCCTAAATAGTTACTTTTTAGAAATAAAATTAATATATTTACTTTTTAAAATCCTAAATGTTCCAATTTGGTTCCTCCTAATCAAGGGAATGTGTTATATCATTGAAGCATGGATAACGCAACATGCTTAGTTGGTCAAGTAATTCTTGACACCATACATTGAGAGAAAAGTATGTTTGAAAGTGATAAGTGTGTTTGAGTGGTTTGGTTTGACATTTTTATTACAATGAATTGAAGTGTGTAAGATTTGGTGGTAATTTCCATGATTGTAAAGGGTTGTTTCCCCTCTATTAAATACTATCTGATCCATAGAATCATGGTGAACAAATAACCGAATTATGTACAGTTCCAGGAGAACAAGAAATTAGAACAAACTAATTTCAAGGAATAGTAGTTTCCCAAGTAAGCTAGCAGTTGGCTAATTATATAATATATATTGTAGCCAACAATAGTTGATATTTATTAGTTAATTGTAAACTTTGAATATTTTACTAGCGTGTGAGATAGTATTAAGCGACAGGCATTTTTATTCTTTTCTCATATGCTTCTTTGTCATATAATTGTATATTTGCATCTTTTCCAATCTATTAAGGTGAAGCACCAAACCCCCTTCTTGTCCCCAATATACTCCATAATTGTTTTGGTTAAGTACCAATATGACTGTAAGAATATATTAGTTTAGTAATTGATTTTCTACCAACATAAGATTTACTGAAGAAGTAGACTGAAACAAAACAATAAATTACGAAGATCCAAGTCTCCTTCATCATATTTCGAATCGAAATCAACATGTCATAGGAAAAAAAACACTTGCAGATCTTAATTTGATAGTTACCTCCTTCGAGAACGATGGCAGAAGTGCATTTCCTCGAAAGAGAAGCCGAGAGCTCGTTATACTGGCGCTCGTACCCATCGAACACCTCACTCATCTCCTTCCCCTTCACAACAAACACAGCCTCAAATCAGATCGAAATCCAGACAAGAATCGTGGAGAAATCGTAAATTCCTCCAAATCCAGACAAAAATAAGATGAAACGGAAACTGACCGGGAATTTTTGTTCGACGGCAGGGGGCTGAGATTTCAGAAGACGATCGGATTGGGGAGCGACGGAAAAAGGATACACGGACGTCTACCAAATATGGACTTTCCGCTGATCTGTTTTACCAATTCGTTACGGGCCCGACACCGACTGGTAGTTAGTTCGACCCCGATCTTAAATTCAAGCTAACTCGTTCAATTTTTTATTTCAATTACCGTTTTAACCTTCACATTAATAAATATTTACCATTGTAACTACGGTAGGTGCGTCGTACAGTGTGAATGTTATATATGTCAAGTTAATCATGTCTATTAGATCGACTTTGCGTCTTACATGTGTTAGTGTCTTCTGCAGTATGTTATTTTAACCATTGAATTAAATATTAATGGTCACGATTTGATGGAGCACGACGGCACATGCAAGGTATGACGCACCTGAAGTGTTCTTGCGTCCTTATGGGGAGGGTTGAATTGGAATAATAGCTACTGAGGTCAGACCGTCGGGGTTTTCTGAGTCTAATGAGTTTCTTATTGCAGGTTATGGTAGACTGGTGGCCGATCGACAACAAATGGGTTATATGGGTCTCGCCGGAGTCAGAAATGGAGGTGGTGGTTGTGATCTAATTGTTTGAATGTTTTCGGCGGTAATGACTCCGTTAGTAGATCGGCGAACTGTTCTCTTCCAGTGATATGACTGACCTTCAGAATTCCTTGTTCAGATTTTTCTTAAATAAAATAAAAGTCCATAGCTACGTGTTTCATCTTGCTGTGACAAATTGTCCGTTAATACCTTCAATGGTAATTTAATTTTTACCCCCAATTCTGTTAGCATCGATCGAACTCCTTTCGCCTCTTCGACTGCTGTGGCTACGACTTTGTATTCGGCCTCCGTGTTGGATCTTGTCAATGCTGTCAGCTTCTTTGACGACCACACGAGCAATGTTCCTCCGATGTATATGAGATATCCCGTGTGACTTTTTTTGTTGTCAATGAGATCGCCTCCCCAGTCTGCGTCACAATAGCATGCATCACATGTGCAATTCGTGTGAGTCCCGACCAAGGATATCACACGTGCAATTCGTGTGAGTCTCGACCAAGGATATCACACGTGCAATTCGTGTGAGTCTCGACCAAAGATTTTACACGTGCAATTCGTGTAAGCCTCGACCAAAGATATCATACGGGCAATTCGTGTGTGTCTCGACCAAGGATTTTACAAGTGCAATTCGTGTGTGTCTCGACCAAGGATTTTACAAGTGCAATTCATATGAGCCCCGAGGATATGTGATCTCGAAGTTCTTTACTAACTATGGTTAGTCTACTAACTATGGTTAGTCTACTAACTATGGTTAGTCTACTAACTATGGTTTATTTATTATAGGTTTCTCATTACTGGATGTCAGAAACCAACGGTTTAGATCAAAAGATTAGAAATGGACGAATCATAGGGGTGAGAATTAGTTATTTATTTGGAACAAACCTCAATGAGAAATTTAATTTTTTATTTATTTTAAGATTGTAAAATGGAGGGTTGAGATTGAAACTTGAAAGGTGTTAATATCAATTTTATTTATTTATCAAAACGAAAAAAAAAATCAAAAAGAAATAAATATTTTTTATTCACACAAAGATTCCAATTTCCAAATCAAACTCTGGGAAGAAGATCAACCGTTGATTTAGTAGAATCTTCAGTATCGGAACCTGCTCCATTTCGTCCAACTACTCCGCCGATACAATCCAACGGTCCGCTCTTACTGATCATTTTCTCCGTCCACGATTTCCCTTGCTTGCTCATCTTCCCTAGGGGAGAAGGAGAACCAGTCGTCTTCCCCAAGGGGGAACAGCTCATCTTCCCAATGGGGGAAGGAGAACCCCGGGCTCGGAATGTGCTCCGGGAGCTCTCGTCTCCGACACCGTGGTTGAACAGGTGACGAGAAGTAGTAGTAGTGACCGAAGCCGACCTGCGAAGTGTTGACGACGTTGCTTCGATTAATTCTTTTCTTAAATTCTCCGGAACACGTAACGTGAATCTTTCCCTTTCCTCTTCCCTCCACGTCTTCCCGATTCCGTCGCCACCGTCGCTCATAGGTAACCTCGCCGATCTTGATCTCCACCGGCGTAAAATCCGAGTGCTGCGTGTCCTTTTGCTCAGGCTCCCGATTTCCCTCACCTCCTTTTCTTCTTCCTCCACTTTGACACTCACCTGTGCCGGTGGCGTACGTTGCTGCTCATCCGTGATCTCGACGACGTTCTCATTCTCATCGGAAAGATGAATCACCGGCGGCGTGAGTGATATTTCTTCAGTAACGGGAATTACTTCCAGCACCGGTTCGCCGAGATCGATGCGGCAAACGGGACACGTTATGTGATTCGCAAGCCACACGCCGATGCACTGAGGATGGAAAGCGTGGTAACACTTGGGCAGAAGAGTCAACTCATCATCATCCTCAAACTCACACAAACAAACCGCGCACTCCAACGGCGAGTTCCCTTTCTTCAAACCCTTCACTTTAGAGTACACCATCGTCGGAAGCGAATCGATAATCTCCGTTCTGAGCCCATTATTTTCTCCCCCCTCCGCCGCCGCTCTCGCCGCCGCCGCGAGAATCAAGTTGTTATTAGCAACACGACGGCAGTGAATGAATATAAAAAGAAACCCAGTGATGAAGAAACCAAGCATGAGAACCACAATCACGATAGCCGACGTGGTGGAGAACCGTTGGTTCATGTTATACTGCGGTGGTTCAGACGGGTTCGTCCGTCCATGTGCGGAGATTACAGGTAACATAAGCATGAAGACGACTGAAACAAAACAGATCCCCGGAACGCACAGTCGTCGGAATATCTGCCGGAAAACTATCAATGGCCTTCCTACGACCATCTCCGATCTCTGTGATTTTTAGTGGTAGTTATGTATACCATGAAGATGCAGAGGATGTTCGGATAAAACGTAGAATGCCGGTTGATCAAAACCCAGCTGTCTGCCAGGTGTCATCTCTGCAAATATATATACATACATTTTTTTATTTAAAAATATTAATTACTGATTCAACCTTCTTAATTAGATTATTTTACAAACTAATTAATATATTTTCCGTCATTATTTTTTACAAATCGTAAAAAATTTGATCAAAAATGACGAAATTTTTGATTTTTTTCAATTTTGATTCATTCAGTTTTCATGTAATGATATGACTTAGATTAGTTAGATAGAACATTTATGTTTATAAAAAGTCAATTTTTTGGTTATAAAAAAAAAAGTTTTTACAGTTACTATATAACCGAAATAACTACCAAATAGTCAATGTTTATCTAATATTTCATATTTACATTATAACCGTTGGATTATCTAATAGTCAATCATTGACCGTTTGACAAGAAAGCCTAAGGCGGGCAATGACTAACCAATCAATTTTGATAATTTTCTAAGATCGTGATATAGCTGATAATGATCTGGATATAATGATGATAAAAATATGATGAATTCAACGGTCAGGATTGAAAACGATGTTTTTTATGTGATTTCAATTTCAAACTAACAGCTCATTATAAAGACCTTGGTATTCAGGTAAATTACCAAACTAACCCTCGTTTTAACTATTAAAATTTCTAAAAGTTATGGATCTATGTATAATTTTTTTTTAAATTTTATTACGATATAAGTATATAACCGTAATATGCTCTCCGTTATAAAAAAAAAATATATATATATATATAAAGACTTTTTTGTAAATTATCTTATATTCCTATCAGGGTGTTAATTAAAACTCGTATAGACCGACTTGGCTCGTCAAGTTTGGACTCGTGAATCCAACGAGTTTATCGAGCCGAGCTCGAGCTTAAACTTTTCAAACTTGGCTCGTCTTTTAATAATAAAATAAAATATAGATATTAAAAGTTATAAATATTAATTGATAAAAATTATTGAATAAATTACAAAATAAATAAATAAAAATCTAAATCTTTTTTAAAATATTCAGATTAATTTTTTTTTTCTTTCAATTTTTTCAATTTTAAGTTTATCGATCCTGAGCTCGAGTCTGGACAATTCTTTAACAAGTCCGACCTCGACTAATTAAACCAGGCTCGACGAACCCGATTCCGAACTTAGACAATTCCTTAACAAGCCGAGTCCGAGTCCGACTTTATAAGCAAAAACTCCAGTTTTGGGACCCTAATTCCTATCCTATCATTTTCATTTATTTTTGACACCCTATACTATTTATTTTCACGTAAGCTTCCATGTGCAAAAATATTCAAGTTCAACCTTTGTCCATAAAATAATATGAAGACCTGTTTAATTTATTCACAATATTTGTTATAATGGAAGAAGATTTAAATAAAATATTGTTTAGAATATGAAAGGCATGTCAAAGGTTTATTGTAATTTGCAAGTGAAAATTAATAATAAATAAACTGGAAAATATTCAGCTGCCGAACCTTGAATGCGTCGAAGGCGTACGGCATCAAATGGTGACTAGTAGTATTTAATTCAATGACTAAAATAATATAATGCATAAAACACTAATGTATGTATGATGTAAAATAATGTATTGCATAAAACATTAATACATGTACGACCCAAAATCTAATAAACATGATCAACTTGACATATATAATATTCGCACTGTCCGACGTACCTGAAATTCGTCTTAAATAAATCATAATAATAAATAATGTTTAAATTTTAACCTTAAAAGTGCAATATGGATCTTGTGAGGCTCTCCAACTGTTCGCGCTTATCCCACAAAACTAGGGTAAATAAGCAATTATCCCACAAAACTAAGTTCAGGACCTAAATGGAATAAACTAAACCAAGGGTTATGACAAAACAGATTTAACTGTTTTGTTTATAACTTGAAAGGGGTTTTTTATAAATGTTTTAATAAAATCGTTAATTGGACTAGAATGCAATTAAAAGAAATAACAGCTTATTACAAAATAAGTTGTTTAACTTGAATAAACCCACATATGGGTCAACTCGTAAATTCTCCAGTTATTTAATAGTCTAAGGGCTATTAAATAAAACTCTCAAACTTAAATCAATGACCAAGTTGTTATTACTAATAAGTTTGTGTGTGTGCAGCAATTATCACAATTCAATTTTAAGCGGATCCGGGTCCAGAAGCAATTAAACCAGAATCCGGAATCCGATTAAATTATTTGTTTTAAATTTGTTGTAATTAGTTAGTGTGATTAGCTGTAAAACAATTATAAATACTGGAGAGTTTGTATTAATCAATATCAAGTTTTAAATAATTAAAACTAAAACATTTTCCATTTTCCATTTTCCGGCTTTCTTTCTTTCTTCTCTCCAGCCCAACGGTTATTTCCGTTTTTTCCCAAAACGAGTTGGGCGGAAAAACCTAAGGCGATTCTGGCAGGCTGCTCGTTCAGACGCTCGCCGGACTCCAGAAGTCGCCTCCTTGACGTCGCCTCTTCCTTCCTCACTGTTTTTTAAGAAGATCTATGTGAAGCCTTGAAACGTCCCGACCTAAATTAGATATTAATTCTCGATCTGAATATTTTCTGGATTACCGATACTGGTCTTGATTTTCCTTCTCGGAAATGTCCATTCCTCTCTGACCAAATATTTCAGATGATCACGGGCAACCATGTCCAAAATAATCCCCAACATAGAGAATTCTTTGTGAACCATTCGACACTCTCAATCATGTCGCACACCGTGATCGAACCTGTAGGAGGGTAAGGTAGTAATGATGCAAGGTTGACGAGAAAACCGTTACAGTCAAACATAAGTCTTTCTCTCTAGTGTATACTATATACTGATGAAAACCTACTGTCTACCCTGAGGTAGACAGTATTAATAGCGTCGCCGTCCTACCATCGGGCCGGGCTCAGGTGTTACTGGACTCACGCTTTAGACTGGGCCAAGGTCAGATCAGGGTCGTGGCGCGGACTTGGGCCGAGATCAGGGTCTACCATCAGACCAGGCCCAGGTGTTTTTGGACTCACGCTTTAGACTGGGCCAAGGTCGAATCGAGGTCGTGGTGCAGACTTGGGCCGAGATCCGGGTTGGATCACTGCTGTTATTATTGGACTGCTTTCAATAGGCTGAGGATATCATCAGTTTTTTTTGTTTTAAAATTAATAAAATTACCAATATGATTTTATCTTTAAAAAAAAAAAATAAACGGGTATAATCTTATGTCTGATGGAATCTTCTTTGGATTATCTCAAATGATTCCAATCCGAAAAAGTCAATGCATATTCTCACCAAAATAGAGGAGGAGATGGAAATCACAACTTTTTATTATTACAGATTTGCCCTAGTAGTTCTGGAATTTGCCCAAGAACATCCGTCCGTCCATCCATCCATCCATCCATGATCCAACCATTCCTAACTAAGCTAATGTACGGAATCGGTGCCAAAAAAAAAGATTCGATTTTTCAGCATTTTTTACCGGCGAAGAACACTGGAGTTGCTTCTTGTTCCTCTTCCGATCCGAGATACGAAGAGTTTACTCTCATCGCCATTTGTAGACAGAGACCTCACCATTCCGAGATCGTAACTTCGTTTCGGCCTACACCACTGTTTTTCCTTTTCCATCGCGAATCGGCCGCACGAACTGTTGCCGGGTGCGTCGGATTCTCTGCCGCCGACGATCATGGCGGTGAAATCCATTGAGATAGATCTTCGACAAGAGTGGAACCCAATTCGTCCCAGATCGCGACTGGTTGTGGGAAAAGGAGGAAGATGGGGATGGATTGTGATTGCAGTTGCAGTTGTAGATCCATCGTATTCCTCTTCTGTAGTCTCGTCGGAGCTCAAATCCTGGGTGAGTGGCCGAGAGGGAGGAGGAGAAGATGTTAATTCTCTATCGGAAGTTGTGTTACTATCAATTGCAGTGGTGATCGGAGGTGAAACGTCGATGGTAGCTCGGCAGAGAGGGCAATTGACGTGAGCTCGAAGCCATGTATCGATACAGGAGACGTGGAAAGCATGGCCGCACTTTGGCAACAATCTTACGAACTCACCTTCATCGAATTCAGTCAAACAAACCGAACAATCGGTGCCACCGTCGAACAATCCGTCGCCTTTTTTATACGGACATATGGTGATCTTATCTATCAAGCTCTGATCCAACCCGACTGTTCTGATGTACCACACATGGTGATCGTGAAAACCACCCTCCGATGTACCATCCTCGTTTCCATCTGGATTTGGGTTCAGATTCGAGATCCTTGTTCGTCTTCTCCGCCGATTTTGGACGACTAAAGAGTAGTAAACTAATAAGAACAAGCAAGCCGCGAGGACTGAGAGGACGGCGAGGATTATTGCGATCTTACGGCGGATTACGGAACTCCCTAAAGGGATAACTAATACCGGAGGATCCGCAGGTGGTTTAATCGGCACATATGGGATGGTGATGTTTCCTTCAAAACTGCCCAGAGGAGACGCCGGCTGGGTCTGGGAGCAGTTGTTGTCGGTGCAAATCGATGAGAATCTCACGTAGTTCTCTTCCAAGATCCGACGGTTTGACGGCATCGATCGAACATAGGCCAAGCCAGGCCGAACGACAACGACGACGAGGAAGAAGAAGAAGAGGATTGGATTCTCTCTCTGAGATTCTGAAGTCAAAGAAAGGGGGTGGTGTCATTGGTGTGTACATAGTTGGATTAGTTAGATAAAGATGAAATAGTAAGGGTAGATTTGCAATGACGTGGTAAAATTTGATTGGTCGAAGTATGTTATGTCGGTTGTTTAATAGTAGTTGTGTCGGTTTGAGTTTGACAACACAACTTACGACATGTCTTGTATGTCTGTACGGTTTAAACTTTAAACTCATACAAATTTCCATTTTTGGACTAAAAGTTTAACTATACATTAATTCAACAGTAACAATAATTATTAAGGTTATGAGATTTATGATTCGAGTTTCTATTGTGTATTTTCACTTCAATTTTTTCGTTGACATATTATATGACTCTGATATATCATACGAATGGAAAATGCATCATTTAAAAAATTGAAAATTCCAAAACCCTAACGCCACCTCTTGAGCAAACCCCTTCTCCTACTTATGATCACCCCTCTTTCTCAAAAGAGAAGGGGGACAAGCTCTTTCCCTCTTTCCCCTTTTATGCCTTTCTCCACCGTTCTCTCTCCCCGTTGTAGGTTGTCATCTTAGATCTTCACCCGCAACTCTTTATCTCTCCACTTTTTTTTGCCTCATGAAACTTATTCGATCCTTTCTCTTTATTTTTATGGTCGTGATTTCGTTGCTCCTTTTCGGGTTCAGAGGAGAGCAAAAGAGCTTCTCGCCACTTCTCCTTGTCGTCGTATAACCTCGCCTGCAGATTAAGAAGCTTTCTCGATTCCGTTCTGAGTTCCTTCCAGATTTAACCAATTTTCTTCCCGTTTGAGGATGGAAAACTAGAGATTTAATCTAGAAGGAAAATCAGGAGATTATATCGTCGAATGACAAATGCAATCTAGAAAATGTGATGGGTTACTAGATGGGAAAGATGATTGAAGAAAAAGATGACAGTTGCAGGGATGGAAAAAGATGAAGACAAGTGAAAACAAGTATTGAAACTCTCTAAAGGTTCTAAAAGTTTCAGGCGAGAGTTATTTCAACCTAGAAACGCGATCCGAAGTTGGTCATAGATCGACATAATGGAGATTCACGTTATGTTTTCAGTTTTTTCGTTTATCATTATGTTTTCTTTTTATCCTTTGTACTCTTTTAATTTTATTTTATAAAAATCGCCTTTAAAAAAAAAGTAAAAAAGTATCATTTTTATTAAAAAGTGTAATTAATTGTGCTTAATTATAACAATCAACTTTTTTTTTTAAAGTTTAACTCAACTAATCACAGTAAATCAATAACTAGCTGAGTCTGCAGAAGCTAGCGGACGGAACAACAACACAAGGCGAACCAGTCGACGAGACAAGGGCTATTTTTATTTATAAACCTTCTTTTTTCATGGTGAATTAAGATACAATTAAGATGCTAGTTCTTGACGGTTTCCGTACAATAGAATATTCACACACGAAAATCCAACCTCTTGCTAGGACTCCCTACTTCTCTATTTATAGTCTTCTGTTTCGTAGGTCTAGGCTTAATGGGCCTCTTATGGTTTCGTTATGCGGCCTGGTCTGGTCCGCTTGTCCATGGGTCGCGGCGCAATTTGCGTTTGCCGGCTCGAGGGCTATGGGCCTGCTCTTGGACCAAACATATGTGACCTTAGGATTTCTTGGGTGGCCAGAGCTCAACATTAATCACGTGCAAAAATGATTAAAATTTCCCACCTACCCCTTACCAAGTTACCATGTGCAAGAATCTTGAATATATCTATTTCCATGTAAACGGAGTGAAATTGTCATTCAAGGTTTCCAGCCATGTCTTCTCATCATCTTCATCCCAAAACCGAAACCAAGGTTCATGTCGGAGAACCATCTGTTCAGCCAGCTAAGCGAAGTCCGGACGACTCCGGCAGTTTTGTAGATACTGGAGTAGTTGAAGAAAATACTGATAACAGGTCGAAGACTTTAAATATTTCTGATGGAGAAGATGGATCTTCTTCTTCTAGTAAGCACGTCGAAGAAAGTACCACCAACTCTTCTAACGAAGATGATCAAACACAAAAGCCTTCATCTTCGTCTCCCCCCACCGGTAATTGGAAGCGTTCTTTCTCGATCCCTTTCCCGCGCCTCCCGTTTCCAAAGAAAATTCCACGCTGGTACTTTTCTTTCTTAAATTTGCTTGCTAATTTTACTAATTAAATGGGGAGGGGGGGATGAGAGATTCAGATGAGATACCTTAAAAAAGATATCTTATGAGATAATGATCCTGGTCATTTATTTTTTACTTTTACTTTCGAAATCTGAAATCTAGAGATATTTTCTAATCAATATATGAAATAATGAAAACGGTAAAATGAAATTTAAACGGATAGATAAAAATATCTCATGAGAACTGTTTTCTGATTAATTCAAAGGGCGATGTGGACAATTGGATCTTTGATTTTACTTGTCATTCCATTCAACAAGAAAGTTCTGAGGATCGAAGGTTAGAAACTTCATTGATGATCATAATTTGACCAATGTGCTTAATTAATTAATGTACTCACTTCAAATTTAACTTAAGCAATCGGTTTTGGTGATAGGTATGATGGAGAAGGTGGCAGGAGCAGTGATCGACGAAATTCAGACGGCAACCTCAATAGTGAAGAAGATATCTGGCGGGATAGCAGATTCTCTACCGACGGATTCTATTCTTGGGAAACAAATTGAGATGATCGAGAATTTAGCAGAAGACATAGAAGAAGGAGTTAATGAAGCTGAAATTTGGTTGGATAAGGTAAATATTGATATTATGAGATAATTTGATTGAAATGTCAAATAGGGTCAATTTCTAGTGAGGTATTTTACTTTATAAGATATCAAATGAGTCTTTAATTACAAGAAGATTAGAATCGGTCACAATAACTATTAAGGTTTCTGAAGGTTTATGATTCGAGTTTCAATGTATTTATTCTGACATGATATAGACAAATGTTATATTGTATCATAATATAAATATTTGAAAATTCACAGGTGGATGAAATGACCGATAAGATGGAGGAAGCATTACTTGACCCAATCGTCGAGGCGACTACTCAAATTCAACAAAACACGGCAACTAATGATTCAAAGAATTCTCATTGACATTTCTGTGTTTCTTCTAGGTTAAATACAAAATAATTCATACTTTATTAATTGATATTTGATTGTTTATTTAATCATTTAAGCCTTTAAGAGTTTAAGGCAAATGAATCAATAATCCCCAAACTTATTTACTTCCAAAAAATTAAAAATAATAATATATCTTATGGAAAACTCTGTAGAGAGAGCAAGAGAGGAAGATTCTCTACAGCCTAGAAGTTTTGACAAGTTTTCGTATTTCTTCACTCAATATCAAACTGACAAGTTTTTGAAAAATTCAATTTATAAAATCAAAATCTAAGATTTGGGTGTCTGGCATATTAAATGCACACATCTGCAATGAAGGTTCCTAAGAAGAAATTAAATGTAAAAATAGATAAAGATTAATAATCTCATCAGCAAGTCAGCAACCTTTCAAAAGAATGAAAAGATATTAAGGTGATAAAAAAGTATCCGCACTTGAAATAGTTATCACAAAGGGAAAATCTATAGAAAAACTGGATACATAATACTAAATAAGAAAGTTTTTTTTATTAAGAATCAATGTACCTCAAGAAAATTCATGTCTACAGTTTTGATCATAAGACCATATTAGAGAATTTGGAAATTTCCTGAAGTAGAGAAATTTAATGTCTGTGGTTCTCATTGGGTATAGACAGTTGGTCCAAATCATCAACAGATACCTGTAATGAAAAATCCTATATGTTTTGGTAACTGATTGGATAATAATGATAAAATCTAGTAGATTAAAAAGAATGCAGTAGTACCTCATATCTCTGATTATTAAAAGTGTAATTGATCACCAAAAGTTTGGATTCTCCAGGACATGGATCGTAAAATCCCATGATACCAGATTTCTTTATACCCTCGTGAAGCTAGAAAGAAAGGAAAAACAGAAGTTCTTTTTAAAACTTTAAAAAATATACCTAGACAAAATCATTGTTGGAGGTATATAAGTAAAAACATTTTTCTGTAATTTTTTAAGCATTTTCAATATTTTTAATTATTTCCAGCAAAAATAATAGCCTATAAAAATTTGGAAGCCGTTGAAATCACTATTAGTAATGCTAACTGCTAAACCAAAGTAATCACTATTCACTACATCCATTATTATTTTTCCTAAAAGTTGCACAACTTGCACCTGCATACTAAATTACTAATTCATAAGGTCGGATGAAAATAATAGAAAATCAAAAAATAAACCCTTTAGCCTAGGCCTACTGGATCAAAATTCACAAAAATGGCAAAATAAATATAAATAGCTTGTATTGTAGTAGTTTTGTAACTTCATACCTTGAGAGTCCCAGAATCATCCACCAAAAAGTTTAAAGGCAAAGCTACATCTGAAACTTGTGAAGCCACGTCATTATTCACTTCGTCAGATCCATTTCTTCGCTTTAAAGCTCTGGAGTTGCCATAAACAGCTTTTGTAATAACTAAACCATCCATTTCCATTTGTTTATTTTTTTTTCTATCTGAAACATTTTTTAGTAGTTTCTGTGCCTTTTCAGCATTCTTCCTTGCTTCTTCGACCTGTACAAACAATATCAGAATTGAGAAGGAAAATAAATTATTAAGAAAATAATGACATCGCAGAAGAACAGCCTGTTAGGTTTTGCATTGATTCATTTCTCAAATTATTTGGATTTTAATAAAATATCAACTATTTATAAAATCAAAATCTGTAATAGTAATGTATAAGTAGTATGTAGATATTTTTCTTTTCAAACATTAAATATTCTCATCAATACCTTGAAATTACAAAGTAAAAAAGAGATTAAAATGAGGTGGGATGGATAAAGTGGTTTTTGGACTGGTAGGCCAATGTAATTCCTATCATCCCATATGAACTGGTAGGCCTGTTATTGGATTTTTTTATGCACGAAGGAGGGTAGGGCAATCCCTTGTGCCCTATAAGTGTATTTGTCGGCCAGTATCCAGTTTACAAGTTGGATTCTTCCACCTTAGGATAAGCATTTGACACTCCATTTGGAGAACATGCCTTCTATAGGTTGGATAAGTTTTCAGCATTGGCTGAAAGTTGTCTTACTCCCTGTTATGGGCAGTGTGTAGAAATTGATTGTAGTGTTTAATGTTTTTTACAAAGTATCAACTGTCTGGAAAATAAATATAAAAATAATACCTGAAGTGAATAATTTTCCATCTTTTCAAGTGCTTTCTTCCGATCTCGTGAAAGAAAATACGGTTTGAAAATAAATTTCTACAAGATGAAAAATGATAGATGACTTAAACCGAATACTACAGATGAAAAGTTTAGTGTATATGTAACATACATTCATGCATTACACTAATACCTAAATCCTATATCAAAAATACATGGTGAAGATGTACTTCAGAATTCAAATGGCAATATAATGAGATGATATAACCTTGAGAACAAAATAAGCCGAGGAAGGAATCAGCAGTGCTCCTGCTGCAAACAATGAATCAAATCCTGTGGAGAGCAAAATCTGCATACATCCTGCCGAGTCAGCGAGGGACAACAGATAAAATTACTAAGAAAAAGATAGACATCTCAATGATCCAATTTCCAAGTATTAAACAAGGTAGAAGTATAATTCAATCCAAATATCTTCTTTTGATAATCAATACATAACAGCATAGTACATAAAGCAGTCTCTCCAGCCCATAAGAAGTAATCAACGATATCACGACACTTATCAATCTCTCCTTTAGACCTGAATGTCATAAGAAGAGTTGTCATCCTGGGAGAAGATTACTATTAAAGTGTAACAGCCCAACACATTTCTTGTTTTTTGTTTCCCTTTATTTTTTTTAATGATTTTTTTTTTGAAGCAGTTAAATTTCATTAGAATAAGACTAATGCCAAGTTTACAAAATAGAGAATAGAAATAAAAATAGAAGTAAAAAGAAATGAGCAAAATGCTCATTGACTCTCTCCCATTAGCTATGTAGTCTAGTTATACAGTAACTAGATACGCTGCCTCAGAAGGTTGATCTCCCATACTTCCATCATAGATGTCTCCAAAGGGTGACAACAACTCTTCTTGTAATACACTGAATCAAAGGAGAGACTGATGTCTTTAATGACCTCCTTAAGGACCACCTCAGGAGGCCTACTAATGTGCTGCCTATACCTTTTATTTCTTTCCGTCCATATATGCCACGACAAGCACCCAATAGCATTTCATATTAACCCCCAAGGGAGGGAGTGGCGCGTAATCTTTTGTGTTGCTTCCGTCAGATCCCCCAATCTAATATCTGAACTTGATTGAGTAGGAACTGGAATATTCATTATTTTCCAGAAAGCGAAATCCAGCTGTTCCGCCAACGAAATTAAGAGAGATCTGGAATAAGAACAGTTAAAGAAAAGATGACTCCTAGTTTCATCTTCCAGATTACACAGTAAGCAAACAGGAGGTACTTGTACTCTCCAATTTCTTAATTTCCTGAACGTGTTTAGATGATCCCATTTCACCCTCCACAAGAGAATAGAGAATTTTGTCGGCATCTTCGACCAAATTCCCTCAGCTAACATGTTTTTATGCTTTCTATCTCTAATACTTTCCACTATTCCCCCCAATTTATTTATCGGAGTACCAGATCTCCACACAATCGTACTATTGACCCTACAATCCAAACATTTATCCACTAGGCTTCTTTCTGAAACAAAAACTTTCCAAAAATGCGAATCCACAGTAGGTCTGATTTGTATATCATTAAACGTCTTTCCTTTAATATACCTATCTTGGATCCATTTTACCAGAATAGAATCGCTCTTATTCCAGTACTTTGAAGCTCTTTTAATATTGGTTGCAGTGGTGATAATAGGAAGGTCTCTAACCCCTAGACCCCCTTACGACTTGGGAAGGATCATTTGGGCCCACGGGATCCCTTTCCTTCCATCCCATATAAATCTATAAGCTAACCTTCTCACCTTCTTAGCCACAGAATCAGGGATAGTCATACCTTGCGCCCAATAAGTATACTTTCCAGCTATTATCCAGTTAACTAATTGTATTCTCCCTCCATAGGAAAGACATTTCCCGCTCCATCTTGCTAGGAGCGCCTCTATAGACTGGATTAGCTTCCAGCACTGTCCAAATGACTTTTTTTTTCCCGTGATTGGTAACCCTAGATATGTTATAGGTAGACTTTTAACAGTATATCCTAAGATATTTTGTAAAGATTGATTTTCTGCACATACTTTTGAGATGGTGGAGGAGCTTTTGCTCGCATTTACTTCCAATCCTGAGAACAATGAGAATTTCTCAAGCACCGTTTTAATTGCATTAAGCGATTTCGGATTTGCCTTTGAAAATATGAGGATATCATCCGCATACATGAGGTGAGATATAGAAGTAGCACCATTCACCTGATAAGTGTCTATTTTTTTGTTCTTTACTCCATTCTGTATCAATCTACTTAGAACATCCATAACCATATCAAATAGAATAGGAGATAGAGGATCACCCTGTCTAATCCCCCTCTGGCTTTTGAAGGGAGGCGTTGGACTCCCTTCTACCAGCACCGAAAAAGATGCAGAGGATATGCAATTCCAAATCATTTTGCAGAACATAGGAGAAAATCCATACGCTTCAAGAGTGACAATTATAGCCTCCCAACTGACTGTGTCAAAAGCTTTCATAAAATCTATACTCAAGCAACACCTCTTGGGAGTTCTCTTTCTTCCAAAGCCATGCACCATTTCATCCGCTAGAAAAGTATTATCCGAGATGAGCCTTCCTTGAATGAAAGCTGTTTGGTTTGGAGAGATAAGTTCACTAGAGACCTTACTGATCCTATCTGCTAATATTTTTGTCATTAGCTTGTAGATCAAATTGACACATGATATCGGCCTGAAATCCGACATATCTGAGGCCATGTTTGTTTTGGGCACAAGCGTGATGAAAGTATGGTTAGCAGACTTCAACAAAGGTTTGCCTTTAAAAAATTGTCTTACACACTCCATTACTAGGCCTTTAAGATCTCCCCAAAATTTTTTGAAAAATTCCGATGTGAAACCATCTGGCCCAGGGGATTTCCCCGAATTAAAGGAGAACAGTGTAGCACTTACCTCTTCCTCTAACGGAGCCTGAAGCAGCCACCTATTCATAGTTTTATAAACCACTCTAGGAAAAATGACAGGGACCACCGGCCGTTGGGTGGTTGAATTACTGAACAAAGTTTTAAAGTACCTAACACTATTTTCCTCTAATAGAGCCCTAGAGGTGGTTTGAATTCCATTTGTATTGAGAATTTTAGAGGTTGAATTTTTAGATCTCCTTAGCTTTGTGGCGATACTAAAGAATCTGTTGTTTTTGTCTCCTAATTTTAACCAAGAGACCTTACTCCTTTGCTTCAGATCTGCCTCCTCTTTTGCCATAAGCTCCTTTAATCTTCCCCTTATTTTTGTACTCTCCTCTTGGAGCGGGATAGATAAGGGATTCTTTTCCAAAGCTTCAACTGAGCTATTCAGATCAATCCTTGCCTGGGCTACTCTCTTCGCTGAATGCCCTTTTTCTGCTGCCCATTGCTTAGAAAGCACCTTAACTTGCTTAAGTTTTTGCTGTAACTTATACAATCCAGTTCCACGTATTTGCTTTGTTAGACCTGTCTTAACTATCTCTACATATGAGGGATCCTCCAGCCAAGAGTTAAATAACCTAAACGGCTTAGCTCCTTTTTCCACCTGAGATAATGTGATTAGCATAGCTTTGTGGTCACTGGTTCCATTGTGAAATTCCACCCTTGCTTCAGGCCAAGTATCAATCCAAATTTGGTTTGCAAAGGCCCTATCCAACTTTGTTTGAGTAAAATTAGGCCCTGGGGAGTTATTTGTCCAAGTATACTCTCCACCTATTGAATCCAGCTCCAATAACTGAGCTATATCCGTAGCCTGTATAAACTCAGCAGGCCCCCCATGATTATATGCTCCAGATCCTTGCCTTTCCTCAGGCGATCTTATTTCATTAAAATCCCCCCCTACAAGCAACGGAGAAGACGATATAGGTCCAATTTGCTGCAAAAGATTCCAGAGTTGCCTTCTGTCATCCCTAGAGGTAGCCTTACCATAAACTGGTGTATGGAATAAGATCAGACCTCCTGAATTCCTCAATTTTGCATGGATTAACTGAGGGTGAGAGACTAATATATCTACTGAGGATTTTAATGAATTTTTTAAACTGCTTCAAAAAAAGCAGTTTGCAGTCGTCAAAATTCTTGAGCATAGTATGTGTGTCTGTATGCATAGAAAGATTTTTTTTATATGCAGTCGAAAACTAAGCTGGAAAATCGTCCCAGATGATTCTCCCAAGAGATGGAGGATTGAGAGTTAGAGACTTTTTTTATGAAGAGTTAGAGGCTTCACTAGTGTCTCCAAGTCTATCTTACTAAAAGATCAGTCAGATTCTAGGAGTAAAACAAACTCTATACTCTCCATGGTTCAGGATGCGCCACGACATGGAGAATTTGAGTTTTTGCGTGCTTTTACGCCAGTGGCATTTTTGTAAATATTTTTAAAATAAGGGAAATTCATGTATTTTTTATATATCAATCCCTATAAAATTATTAATTAAATAATTATAACACCCTATATCAATCCCTAACAATAAAACAATCAATTAAATTTTTTAGTTAAAAATATATCATTGTAACACTATAATTTATTTAACACATGTACGCTTTATTTAGTCCCGTATTTATATGAATATGATATAAAAAGTACAAAGAATACTATAATTTATTTATAGGAATTTATTTAACACATGTATATTTTATTTAGTCTCACATTAATAGAATTAAAAAAGTACAAAGAATACTCTATAATTTATTTAACCATACTTTTTTAGTCCCATATTAATAGAATTCAAAAAGCACAAAGAGGTTGGTCTATAAATAAAGATTCATTTTGTCTAAAACAAACATGAATTCTTAAGAGTGGGAGTGGGAGGAGTTTATATTAAAAATATTATAGTTCTTTTCATAGACCAATGTATAAATTTTTGACATAAAAATGTTTATATAAATTTATAAGGTCTTAAAATAAATAAAAAATTTAATTTTTTTTGGGTCAGTTTTTATTTATAAATCAGGGTCTGATCCGGGTAGGATGATACAGAGCATCAAGGAGATAATACTGTTTGGACTAATATGCAGTCCAAGTGTGCTAGAATAAGTATTCTTCAGAGAATGAGTGGCGGGCCTGACCAAGGTTGGGTCTCACAACCTTTTCGTTAGAAGGCCTTTACACTCACATCATTAGGGTTGTACATCACCTAAGATGTGAGTATAAATATGGTGGACCTCATAAAGAGGAGGCATGCATATTATGTTATTACTTGCAGCCGCCATTCTACTTTATTCTTTCTGTTCTTAATTGATTCTACTCTTGCTTGCTTTCTTGCCTTCTTGCCTTCTTCGAGGTGGATTCCAAAACTGCTTTTCTATTAATTACTGTCCTAAAGAGAAGATCCCTATTCTCTTCCATTCTGCCTCAGTTATCAGCTTATAGTGCATCATAGGATCTGGTTAAGGGTGATGCGTCAGGCGCATCTCTCTGGAGGCGCACACATGCATCCGGAACCATGATACTCTGGTTGAATAAAATAGAGATACATTAGATCCACTCATAGTGCACTAACTAACCAAACAACACAGGACTCTACATGCGGAAAGAGATTCAGACCTGAGTATTGAAAGCTGTCTAAACTGTAAAGACGATCATGGTTTTAAATGCACACTTGAGACGCGCGCTTTTTTGCTACCTGGAGACGCTTCCAGGTTTTGGGCCTAATCGGATTCGGGTCCGGGTCCAGGCCAAAATTAAGTGAATCGGATTCGAGTCTTAATTTTTATTGATAAATATTAGGACTCTTGCGTTTTCCAGACCAAAACCTACCCAATCAGTGCCTCATCCTCCGGCGAGCTCCAAAAATCTGTTTTGAGGTGAAATAAAAATGTCCAGACTTGATCATTTTTTCCCAGATTTTTTTTTTAAATTACAGATTTCTTTTAGACTTCTATGGCCAACTCAAGTGATCCGGACTATATTCCAACACAATGGATGAACTACGAGCATCTGATAGACGAGATCGACGAAGAAGACATTGAGGCCCCACAACCCCAAGTTCCTCTAGTAGAACGTTTGATGTCGGTCGATCCTAGTGTGTGATAAATCAAATGATCCGGATTTGGCATCGGATATGAAGTTGAATCGTCCAACAAATTGGGACGATCCAACTTGGAAATGTACCGTCTATGCACCCGAAGAACAAAAAGACATGAGCACCTGAATCTCGCCTGTTTTTGGGTTCAGGTGCATATGCACATGAGCACATGAACAAATTGGAAGATGGACTGTTATCTTGGAATCTGAGCCCAACCAAGATAACAAACTCTACAAATACATATAAGTAATAACTACGATGAACTTGTAAATGTACTAGGGCTTGTAACGATTAAACGCCATCAACAATCATCCTCTGAACGTAGACTTGTTATAGGAGCCAAACTACGCTAAAATCTTGTGTGTTTGCTTCCATTTATTTTATATCAATCGTTTCTTATAGCTCTCTACATCTAATCAGATCAGTATCTGAACAAGACTTCGTGTTCATAGTTCCATTGGTGCTCTGTGTTGAGGTTTATGCAAATTAATGGGAGATATAAGTGTTAATGGAGACTATTTAATTGGTACCCTTATTAGGCCAATTATGAGTCGTTAAATTGGATTAGGCCCAAGTTAATTTCAACACTATAGACTATTAATACAAAGCTGAAAACCTAATGTATGATTACATCTTGTAATAGGGCATAGCTACCGTCAATAAAAATCATCAAAGTGGACGTACACCATTCTTGGGTGGAACCATAGTTTTAAAAGCGGCGCTTAAAGCGATTAAAGCTGAAAAGCGCTTATTCATGAGCGCTTTTCAAATCGCTTTTTCTAGTATAATATTAAGCGGTAGTAAATAAGTATAAGCGGTAGTGTCATAAAAAGTATAGTGGATGGATTAAATATTAAAAACCAAGACACGTAAAATATTAAGAAAATGTGACACGTAAATAAGTATAGTGGATAAGGATAAGCTATAGAGTTCTATTCTATCCTATAGAGATCTATTCTATAGAGTTCTGTCATAAGGATAAGTATATGACACGTAAATAAGGCCTGTCACATAATATTTCCAAACTTATGACACTACCGCTTAATATTTAATATTTAAATATTGGTTTTTAATATTTAATATTAAAAATAATTACGAAATTCACTACCGCTTTAATCGCTCTAAAGCGCACTAAAGCGTTCAGAGCGGAAAAAGCGCTTCCTGGAAAAAGGAAGTGCTTTCTGCTTTTTAAATCTATGGGTGGAACCACTATAAATCTTGCTTATTCTTCTTCCTAAATCCTTCTTTCTGATCGAGTAGATTTTCAGATCTGATCTCAAAATCGGTAAGCCACACTTTCGTGAAAGAATAAATCTGAGAGTCACCTTAGATCAGTAAAGGGAGGGTTCCAGATCTGAATCTGGAAGGTTACAATTCGTAAATTGCAATAACACTGTGAGCTGCGTTGGAATCTCTACAACTCTCCCTCTCTCTATGCTTGGAGGGCTAGACGGAATTTTCCCACAGAGAATATTATCGAAAATTTGGAACATGGAACCGCCAAACAGACAAATCTGTGGAAAAGAGAACAAAATTGCTGACCCCTCTTCTGTGAATTTTTTAGTGCTAGAAGTGAAGACTGCATCTTGAAAATGGAAAACTAGATCAGGTGGGACTGTCTCGACTTCCAACCTGGTGATCGCAAGAAAAGTTATAAAACAGAATAACAGATCGAGCTTGTTTGAGATTTCTCCATAGGTATTAGGTAACCTTGTATATATGGAATTATAGATCATAAGATTCATAACTTTTGGAAGTAGATCTTATTATAACTAATAACAGTATAAGACTAGAAAAAAAATTAAGCTTACAGGAATTATCAACTTTTGGCCTCCTCGATTTAATTCAAATCTCCATGTAATGCCCTACAATGGTAAATTAATAAGTTAACGATAGCATTTAGCAAGTGCACTAGGAAATGGATGAAATTTCCAGAATAAACATAAACCTGAATCCCTATGTTGTAGAGCATTCGAACAGTGCTATACTCCGAAATTTTTCTTCCTCCTCCAACCTCGAACTCTAGTGCCCTACTGCAAAATTTCAATACAAAAATCCATCCGGTTGACAGAATTTAAAAAGAAATGGATGTACTAATGACAAGTAATAATAATGATCAATCAACCAATACTTCATCATATAGTGGAGAACCAAAAATCAGAAAATTAGAACCATACATATGCTTAATGCATAGGGGTACAAATTCAAACCACTTGTCTCCTCTATGGGAGTGGAGTTGAATCCATAAGCCACATGTTCTTTAATTGTAAACTCTCTAGATCTCTCTTAATTAAGGCTTCTGATTTCCTAAACCAGGCTATCTGGAAAATTTCTAATTGCCCCTCAGCAACACTCACCAGCCCTGATATTAGATTGGGAGATACCACTGAAGCTTATCAGAAGTTTACGGTAAACTGTTTACCCACCATTTTCTTTCATGGAGAAACCTATACTGGAATATAATAGGGGGATTAACTTGACATATCTGGTATTATGGCCCGAAAGAAATAGGAGACTAAGACAGCGTGCCTTGAGAGTTGAGACCACCAGAAACTTTACTGAAAGAAATAATCAAGAACTCTACTCTATCTTTTAGATCAGAAATCTTAAAGAAGAATTGTGATTCACAATTGGAGAAGACCAGCCTCCTAAGGTAAAGCACATAGTTACTAGACCATTTTGTGCAACTTCTACATAGAAGAGGATTGATGGGTTTCCATCTTTTCTATATTTCGTAGTTATTTTTTCTATCTTTCATTTTTTTTTTTTAAAGCAATTAAATTTCATTAGAATAAGGCTAATGCCAAGTTTACAAAAATAAAGAATAGAAATAAAAATAGAAGTAAAAAGAAATGAGCAAAAAGCTCATTGACTCTCTCCCATTAGCTATGTAGTCTAGTTATACACTTATACAGTAACTAGATACGCTACCTCAGGAGGTTGGTCTCCCATACTTCCATCATAGATGCCTCCAAAGGGTGACAACAACTCTTCTTGTAATACACTGAATCAAAGGAGAGACTGATGTCTTTAATGACCTCCTTAAGGACTACCTCAGGAGGCCTACTAGTGTACTGTCTATATCTCTTATTTCTCTCCGTCCATATATGCCACGACAAACATCCAATAACATTCCATATTAACCCCCAAGGGGGAGAGTGGCGTGTAATCTTTTGTGCTGCCTCCGTTAAATCCCCTAATCTAATATCTGGACTGGATTAAGTAGGGACTGGAATGTTCATTATTTTCCAGAAAGCGGAATCCAGGTGTTCCGCCAACGGAATTAATAGAGATCTAGAATAAGAACAGTTAAAGAAAAGATGACTCCTACTTTCATCTTCCATATTGCACAACAAGCACAGAATAGAGAATTTTGTCGACATCTTCGACCAAATTCCCTCAGCTAACATGTCTTTATGCTTTCTATTTCTAATACTTTCCACTATTCCCCCCCAATTTATTTATCGGAGTACCAGATCTCTACACAATCATACTATTGACCCTACAATCCAAACATTTATCCATTAGGTTTCTTTTTGAAACAAAAGCTTTCCAAAAATGCGAATCCACAGTAGACCTGATTTGTATATCATTAAACGTCTTTCCTATAATATACCTATCTTGGATCCATTTTACCAGAATAGAATCGCTCCTATCCCAATAGTTTGAAGCACTTTTAATATTGGTTGCAGTAGTAATAATAGGAAGGTCTCTAACCCCTAGACCCCCTTCCGCCTTGAGAAGGACCATTTGGGCCCACGGGATCCCTTTCCTTCCGTCCCATATAAATCTATAAGCTAACCTTCTCACCTTCTTAGCCACAGAGTCAGGAATAGCCATACCTTGTGACCAATAAGTATACTTTCCAGCTATTATCCAGTTAACTAATTGTATTCTCCCTCCATAAGAAAGACATTTCCCACTCCATCTTGCTAGAAGCGCCTCTATAGACTGGATTAGCTTCCAGCACTGTCCAAATGACTTTTTCTTTCCCGTGATTGGTAACCCTAGATATGTTATCAAGGTTTAAAAACCGACGGTTAACCAACCGACTTACCGGTAAAATATCCAAAACCGGTAGCCAGTTAGTTGGAGCGGGTTTGTGGGTCTACGGGTCGGGTCTGACCCGTACCCGACCCAAATATCCGACCCATTTTTTAAAACCAAAAATTTATTTTAAGACCAAAAATTTATTTTAAGGCCAAAAATATATTTTTATGTCAAAAATTTATACATTGGTCTATGAAAAGAACTATATTATTTTTAATAAAAGCTCCTCTCACTCTTAAGACTTCATATTTGTTTTAGACAAAATGAATCTTTATTTATAGACCAACCTTCTTTGTGTTTTTTAAATTCTATCGATGTGGGACTAAAAAAGTGTAGTTAAAGCCCATGGCGTTCTCCATAGTACTTTCTTGACCTCATCAGGTGGGAAAGAGTTGGTAAGATGCGGAGTCACAAGATTCGCAACTTCTTTTCTCACATTACAGAGTTTGAAAGAACAGAGGGAGAATTTGAAGAAGATTGATTGGCTCCCCTGGGCTAATGTGACTTGTGGAACTGAGGTTCAAAAATTAATCTGGAACAACTCTTTCTGGTTGAGCCTATATGAGTGTTTGGTCGTTTCTGAACCCCTAGTGAGGTTGCTCAGATTAGTCGACCAAGATGAAAAACCATGCATGGGCAGAGTTCTGAATGACTTGAAGAGTGTAAGGAAGCACATTAGAAATATGTTGAAAAACAAAAATCTATCATTGCTAACCCAATTAGACAAGATCTTTGATAAGCGTTGGGAGAAACATTTCAGCAAACCTATCTTTGGTGTCAGTGCCTTCCTCAACCTTAACATTTCCTACCGTCTAGCATAATCTACTGATGAGTAAGTAATTGAATTTTTAATTTTCAATCTGAATTTTCAATAACTCATTCCCTTTACATTGTAATGACGAACGATGTTTAGCTTCAGAATATGAATTAGACTTCCACACTTGCATGATGAAGATGGAGTCGGACAAGGAAAAAAATTAGAATTGTTGAACCACACACTACAATACAAGGATAGGTTGGGATACTTCGGTATGCCTTTAGCTGTGGAATCTTCATATACAATGGACCCGGGTAAGAATGACGATGCAAGACTCATGAGTCATGGTTAAGTATAATACAATAATACTCGTTTAATGATTTATGACATATTTTTTTACAGTTGCATGGTGGAATTCATTTGGTCTTAAAACCCGTAACCTTTTGGTGATAGCAAAGAGGATCTTAAGCCTCTGTGTAACAGCTTCCAGTTGCGAACAAAACTAGAGCACATTCAGTCTCGTAAGTTCTAGTTCAATGACTTCAATGAATTATTGTTGAATAACGTTTCTTAAATTGTTATTTAGATCCATACGAAGAAATGCACTCGTCTTGAGGTCGAGTGAACGGGAAAGCTTGTGTATATTCACTACAACAAAAGATTGAATGAACGGCAATTACACCGCAAGCTAGAATGAAGAGACTTGGACTCCATAGCAACGGAAGAAATACACTATAACTCTGAATGGATAACTTGCGAGGAAGGACCAGCCAATAAGTGGGTTTATGGTGAAGAAGGTTTTACTTGGGTAAGCCTTGAAGATGCAATGGACGTCAATGAAACAGATGGTCCAACTACCAGACAATATAGTAGAGGAGAACTATCTCAAACATTTGAACAAGAGTCTGAATATTCTGAGGAGGAAGAAGAGTTTTAGAAATTAGAACTTTGTATTTACATTTTAAATTTTAGACTAATAGTCTAATATTATATTACCTTTTAAAATTTAGAACTTGAATTTCTATTACATTTACAAGTTTTAAACTTGATATATAAATTTTTAAAAATATTTCTAAAATTACAGGTTTTAATGCAAATATGTATAAATACAGGGTAAAATCTGCAAAATTCTCAATATTTCTAGGCGTCGCCTAGGCACCCTATGCGACCATGCGGTCATGGCCATCGCATAAACGCATGGCCGTCTGAAAAAGCTTGATACTTCATACATACAATCAATTAACTATAAAACCTGTATTATGCAATCAATATATTATAAATTAATACTCAATACTATACTTAACTAAAGAGTAGTGATCAATTTAATAGTTTTAGAAATGGGGAGCAATGGGGAGAAATGGAGAGAAATCGTGAAATCTGGAAGAGAAATCGTGAAATCTGGAAGAGAAATCTATATAAATACTAACCCTATTTGGGCGGATCCTAACTCGGATCCGCTTAAAGGTCCCCTTCCCATAGCGTGGGTAGATAGCGCCGTCTACCCATGCTATGGGGTATATAGCGCGCTTTAGCCGCGCTACTCAAACCTAGAACTAGCTAGTGTGAGAGATGGGCATGTCCATCGACCCCATTTCTTTATAGAAGTTTTCCTAGGTCTGTTAACCTAGGAAGTTTCCCGCATAAGTGAAACCTCACACAAATTTAAGATTTATATTTCTGTTGTTGTGCTCTCCTTCTTGTGGATTTCTCTCTTGAAGGATAAAATGTCGAGTTATCGATTTAAATCAAGTCCATTGAAATGGATAATTTAGGCACATAGCACTGATACTCAAAATTACATGGAATAGGGTCACAGTCGATATGCAAAATATCCATGAAACACAGGTTTTTGATAAAGATAAAATTCTATTGGCCAAATATAAATGTATACTTGTAAATTGAATTAACATTTCTTTATCAATTAAAAAAACTAAAGAATATGAATTAAATTAAGATTGTGAAAAGCGTGAAATGACCAATAAGGAATTGTTCACAACCTTCCAATTCTTCCAACAACTCGTCCGTGTGATTTTGAAGAAAATTTATGAGTATAATGACAGGATACACCAAAAGAAGATGTACCAAACTACAAAGAAAGATGATAAAGCTTGAAGATCACATCATAGAAATAAATAAAATAAGTGATAAGTTGTGAAAAGATGCTATAGATTGTAAAATAAGTGATGTTTTCTTTGCTTGCATAATTTGTGAAATAAGCAATCATATAATCGTGTCAAAAAAGAATACCTTGACCTCTCCGGCAGCAGAAGATTTGTCATCTTTCTTTTGCCATCCAACAGCAATCGAGGAATCCCTTCCTAACACCAGTTGTATCTGAGAAAAAAAAGCTAAGAAATTAAAAAAAGTATAATCATTAATTTGCAATAAAATGATGATAAGAGAAAAAATGCTTTTATCGTTAAAAAATAAAATCATGCATAATGCAGAACATCTTTGGATCATCATGCTGTATGCATAAAAGTTGCACAAATCAACATTATTTAGGCAGCGAGATATAAATTCCCCTCATCATAGGTGTAAGCTAAAACACAAACAAAAGTTTAAGCTCATAAAAAAAGAGGCAATATTAGGATAAATTTAAAATTATTTTAATGGAATAATGGGCTGATGAGAAAAATTGAAATTTAAGGTTTAGAATTTTACTTGAATGATTTTACTAAAATTTTGTTACTTGTATAAAAAATGCTTTTCGACAAAATGATTACTGACTAGAGGGGAGACAATACTGGTGAGGTGGAGACAAAATGATTACATATGAACCATACAATTATACGAATATAGTCCAACATTATGTCATTGTTAAATTATATCTTCTTGCCTGCATCCACTTTGCATGCCACAGTTATCTCTACCCAATATGTTGGAGTTTTTCATGATAAGATTTGCAATATTCCACCTATCACCATAGTAGTTATATTTAATATTTATCATCGTTTCACCGCTACTTTCCTACCTCTGGATGAGGTGGACTAAAATACTAATATGTTAACCTGAATCCATAAGTATCTCTTCCAACATTCCCTCTTATCACGCAATTTTCCCTGAGATCATTAGATGCACCACCCATACTTCTAAATAGCGCCGTTATAGCAGTGCAGCGCTATGCCCTAGCCAGATCTCGAGCGGATCCAGGTAAGGTTAGGGTTATTTTTTTTTTTTAAATGTTTTTAAAATAAATTAGGGCTCCCAACGGGAAACCCTTCTTCCTCCACCACCGATCAGCCCTCTTCCACCGGTAAGGCTTCATCCCGGCGAGCTCAGGCAACCTCCGACGAACAGTGTTTTCTTGAGGTTTATTTATTTATTTTTTAGATGAAGTTTTTAAAGATTTTAGGTGTTTAAATTTAAATCACAGGTACTTACTTTTACATGTATTCACAAGTACAATATTGCAAAAAAAATTAAAATTTGGAAAACGCTATAGCCGCTAAATCGGTATAGCTCAACTAGCGACCTCTACGAGTAAGCCATTATCCGCTATTTAGAAGTATGGGTGTATGGCACCACTGACCATCCCAAGTTATGTTTTTTTCTGATTAATTACCTTGTTCGGTTGTTTCAGTTCCCACCTCTGAATGGCTGAATATATCAGTATCTAATCTACTCTGTTTTTAATGCTCATAAATTGTAAAGAAAACCAATCAGAAGAACAATTCTCCAGTGAGTGCAGTTAGATGAATGATTTCAATAATTTAATGGATTGAAAATATTACAGCTTTTGTAAACTAGAAATGGATTGAGAAAAATAATTACATTTCCAGCTGATGTTTCTGAGAGTTGACGAGTCCAAGTATTAGAGAGATTAACAGTTCCATCAGTCGGATTTATCATTATCCCAGATGTTCCAGTTGAATGAACTGATAATTGACTGAAAATGCAGTAGTTAGACTATAATTTGTATTTAGATTTTAGAATTAGTTCAAAAAACCTTGAATGCAAAGAGAATATATTAAAAACATGAATGATGAAGCAAATTTGCAAAAGTGATTTTTAGTTTTTACCGAGATGTTTGTAACCCAATAATTGACCGTAAACCAGATGTTGCCATGAATTCAATTGAAGAAACTGAGGAAAGTTGATTCCGTGCTGTCATGGATAGATTTCCAGTACCAGATTCGCCAATGACTAACAAATTGCCACCAATCCCAACTGTGTTCCGCTTCGAAACCTGAGCCTGAACATCACTGCTTATTGCCATTCTGATCATTGTTGCATTTCAAGTTTATGACATTTGTTAGTTCATAGTTGAATCAATGATATATTAGTGCATAACATTAGAATTTGATATCTTTATAAGATCAGGTTTAACATGATTCTACGATTCTACAGAATGAGAACAGGATTTAGTGATTTACCCTCTCATAATGCTATCACCCTGTAAATATTGTGGTAAGGATAAATTAGCAACAAGTGAACCAGTGGGCCGGATACGGGCATTTTGTTTTTCTTCTTCTTTGCGACGTCGTAACTTTTCCAATTCTTCCCTGACCTCTTCTAGTTTATTTAACTTTGGACCAAGCTCCAATCCAGACTTCAGCCCTTCCATACCATATATATCATATATTTGTCTTTTATATTCATCGATTAATATTTCATAGGCATCCTGAATCCTCTGAAAATTCTCCGTGGCAATGTTCTTCATCTGAAAGATAAAAAATAATATAATATTTTCATAAGAAGCATTCATCATTTAAAGAGATAATAAATACAAATCTCTTATATTTAGCAGAAGGCAGACGTTATATTAAAAAATACAAATCTACATACAGTAGTCATACACTAGTTTACACTTTACATATGAGTTAAAGAGTAGAGACACCAAAAATTCTTAAGATACTATTCAAAGATCCTATAAGTATAGAAGGATCTTCCAAGTTCCAAGGTTGAATCCCATCTTAATAGCATTGACAACAGCCCTACTCAAGAGTAGAACAGGTCCTCTAGAGGAGCATAATAACAGAAGCATAAATATAGAAAATATTTATGTCCAACCTCCTTTTTCAGTAATAAAAGCTTTAATTTCTCAAAAAAAAATATAGAAAATAACACAGGAGAGGTTAACCCATCCAAAGTCCAACAGTAGCAGTTTCAAGTATCCCTAGCTTACAGTCCATAATAATGTCAGAAACAACCACTTCCTCAGTCCTGAACTTACCAGTCTTCCATCTTCTGTTCCTCTTCTGTCACAAATGCCAAGTAGTTCCCGCAAGGATTAACCAGAGTAGCCTCCAACAATTTGAGCCTTTCCTTAGAGATTGAATGCAATCAATCACGTGCCCCAATCTGATAATTAGGTTAACGCGATATTACTAAATAATTAGCCCAATAGATCCTTATATATTCTAGATTTGAAAATCTAGATACAAAATAGATTACTATTATCATGCAACTTCTAGATTTTGGATGAGTTTAACCACATATGTGTCTTTGAGCTTTCATATGCATATATATGATACGCCACTTGACTTGCATATATTTTTGTTTTTGTGATACGTAAATAGATTTTTATAATCTATATGCATACGCATTACACAAATGATAACTGCAATGCAAATTATGCACACGATCGTGTGGTGCAACTGCACTGAAAATGAACTATGTATGTAGAGTATAAACTATAGAGACTATAGAGAGTACTTTCATAAAAGTACTTGGGTTCAAAACATGTAGACTAGATAGGTACACATTTATTCAAATTATTCACAATTTGTGCTAAAAAATCTTAAATATAGATACATTCTATTACCTTTTACCCATAGTTTAAAAAGCGACGCTTTAAGCGTCGCTTTTTTAGCTTTAAGCGACAAAGCGCTCCTCCAGGAGCGCTTTCTCAATCGCTTTTTCTGGACGGGTTATCGGGTCGGGTTGGGTTATTGGGTTGGGGCAACCCATTACCCATGTGAAATAACTTAAACTATTTTAATTTCCCTTCCTACCCCTCCAATTTCTATCTAACTATATAAACCCAATACCCTTCTAATAAAACCCTAATTTCCTTTATCACTCTAATGAAATGGAAGAAATTTTTAGAGATAATATAGATATTGGTGCTCGTCTAGATGATTAGGTTATATGACTTGTAAATGTTTTTCAAATAATTTGGATGATGTCTTGAATAATTACAGGTTTATATATATTTTATGTTTTATGATTTTATCATATATTTACAGGTTTAAAAAATATATATATAAACAGGGGGTATATATGCAATTTTAAAAAAAATTATTTACAATAATACCATTATCGCTTTTTCAGCTTTGAGCGCTCAAAGCTGAAAAAGCGGATCCTGAAAAAGCTGACCGCTTTTTCGCTTTTTGAACTATGCTTTTACCTATGTACTATTATATAGATACTGTTATTTGTTTAGAAAAAGATAAAATATTACACATTCCCACACTTGTGTCCCTAATCAATACAGGAAGAAGAAAAATGAATACAAGGATGGAAAGATTTTAGCATAATAAATAGTCAACACTAGATAGTTGATATGCATATATACCTCTCAAATAGAGCACAAGGAAAAGAAGTCGCAACTCGCAAGAGCATAGTATAGACATAAATTAAACAAAATCCATCATTTTGAAATTAAAAAAACTTGAAATATCCAAGTAAACTACTGTCTTACACCCATATGAGCCCAAACCATGTTTCTACTTTCTACAGTCCGAAAATCACAAAAAAAAATACGATATCATCAATGCGATTACTAACGATTCGAATAAAACCTAGTTCAGAAAAAATTTCTGACATCCTGGCTCCTGAAAGTATTTGTGAAGATACTAAATGACAGCCTGAGTAAAAAAATCTTAGAAAATGATCGGGATTTGAAGAATTTGAGAGAGACTAACCTCTAGTGATTGATACTTGTCGGGATGATAAACCTGAGCCCATTGCCGGTACGCCTTCCGAATATCCTCATTTGGTGCATCAGGTGCTATGTGCAAGAATGCATACAGATCCCCTTTGGCCGCATCAGACACCTCTTCTTCCATATCCTTCTCCCTCCACATCTCTTACTCACTTGCTCTCGCTCACCGTTGTTTAGGGTTTTTTATTTTATTGTTTATATTAAAACCCTGAATTCCTCAAATACCCATGTAAATGTAAAAATTGCATAAACTATCCAATAAAATATAACAAACATGGATAACTTCTTAATTTTCTCATAAACCCCTCATTTTCTCATAAACTCACAAGAGCACAAAACTTGATCACTTCGTTTCAAAAAAAAAAAAAACTTGATCACTACTTGCACCAGTTGCACGATTGCACCCAAGCTCTATCTCAGTCCATTGCAGCATGCTTCATTGAAACTTAACTTGAGAGAGAACTCCGATCAAGCACGATCAATCGATCCATCGTTTGATCTTTTCTTGTCCTTCCAAGAGAATCAAAAGAAAAATACTATCAGACACCCATCACTCAAGTGGTCTTTTGGATTCCTTGTATCTGATCGGCTTGTCAATCACTCCATCACATTCCAAATTTTTTCTTGTCACCTACATTCCAAATCACAATTTCATCATCAATCAATCTTTGTTCATATCAAGAAATACCTGCAACTTCATCCGGTTGTGGAAATATTCATTTTCAATCAAACAGTAGCTCATCTGATCTTGCAGCGGCAACTTCTTCAGTGATCTCAATCTTCTGCACATCTCAATCTCTTCATCAGTATTGTTATTTCTGCTACTTAGGTTTATACAAATATATCTATATAACTTCATAATATTGCTTGCTATAAACATAATAACATCATCATCATTATATTTGTTGTTCACATTCGATTCCTGTAAACACATACATTGATCTTGTATATTCCAACTTCTACACTAGTAAATCTCAAGAGTTCTTTTTTATCATACATTTTTCTCTTCATTCCTACTAATTTACCTTTGAAAATACAATATACCCAAGTATGTGAGGCCTGCATTTGGAAGAGAATAGAATACAAAGATTTGTACACCAAAATCATTCAAAAAAATAACATCAATTTATACATTGCATGATATTTAAACTTGCTTGGCAGAAGTTTAGGAGAACTCCAAGTGAAATCACCAAATAATCTACCAAACACACCGTCCTTCAGTTTTGTAGATAGCTTCTTAAGGGGGATGCATCACCTTCATGATGAGACTCAGATCGAGTGAGGCCATGCACACACATATAAATCCAAAAATCCAATACGCAGGTCATGCTGGCTCGGTTTTATAGCCTTAGTATTGATTGATAAGGTAAAAATATTCAAATTTCTTAATCATAGTTCAACCTCATGTAGCAGTGAGCTTGGAGAATTGCTCTTTGAATCAAAAAATCCACCATCCCACGTTGTTGCTCGTGCCAATGTCGGAAAACTAGAATCACCACTGACACCATGGATATTTTCTAATGAGCCTGCTTTTGAAATTTCTTCTACAATCGGTGTAAAGTTGTCTATACTCTGATGTCGTTGCAACGAATTCAATTTTGGTGGTTGTGTTCTGTAGGAACCATTTTCATTAATGTAATAATCTTGTTCCAGCGTACTTTTTTCAGATACCGGACTAAAGAAATTGGTGAGATCTGTGTGTTTTATTGTGTTTGGCGATGAGTAGATCGGAGCTGATGTAATTCTGGTTTTACTTTCTTTATTGAATGTATCAACATACCTGAAAAAAATGGAACGTTTAATAGTTGGATTTTTTTACATTGAGTATTGTATGTTGAACTTGCTTTAACTTGAAAATGGCTGGAAAAAGGCAATAAATTTTTCTGCTAACAAAAAACTTAAGATGAAGATGTCTAGAAAAAAATTTAGTTCCATTTTGCAACAACAAGAATCTTATCATGTTGAACATTAGTAGAAAAAACCTTTCATTTACCTTGATCGAACACCACGCCCACGGCTCGAGAACTGATTATGGGTGGGTGGTATGGGAGGAATACCAGGACTATGATGATCCAAAGATGATGTCGAAAGTTTCTGTTCCAATTCTCCTATGACAGAAATAGACTGAGTTTTAAATGCACTGTTGATGTTGTAATCTGGTGAATTATTTTGGAAAAATGTTGGTGGTGGTGGTGGAGAGGTGGTGGGTGGTGGATCATCTGAACCTTCCTCTACCCATCTCTTCAGTTTCTCGTCAAAATAAAATTTATTCTGTTCACCCAATTTTGCCTTCGATAAAAAATGGAAAAGTGTTATACAATTTTTTTATGGATTGTGATTATATAAAAAATAACATACTTGATGTCCAGAATTGGACCTAGAAACCCATCCCACGGTTTTCTCGAAGAGCTGTGAACCAATATTGCGGAACATGGATGATTGGACAGTGCTTGATTCTTTTCTTTGCTCATCAGAAAATTCCAGCTGAACAATATGGTAAAAGAATTTAAAATATGGATAATTTGCAAATAGCAATATATACTCTCTTTTTTGATCTAACGGAGGCTGCGCAAAAAATTACGCACCACTCTCCCCCTTGGGGGATATTATGGAATGCTATTGGGTGCTTGTCGTGGCATATATGGATGGAAAGAAATAAAAGGTACAAACAACACGTTAGTAGGCCTCCTGAGGTAGTCCTTAAGAAGGTCATTAAAGACAATCTCTCTTTTGATTCGGAGTATTACAAGAAGAGTTGTCGTCACCCTTTGAAGACAGCTATGATGGAAGTATGGGAGACCAACCTACTGAGGCAGCGTATTTAGTTACTGTATAACTAAACTACATATCTAATGGGAGAGAGTCAATGAGCTTCTTGCTCATTTCTTTTTGCTTCTGTTTTTATTTTTATTCTCTATGTAACTTGGGCATTACCCTTATTTTTTTTAATGAAATTTAATTGCTTAATATATATATATATATATTTTGCAATGGGTAATTTTTTATATTAATAATCAAAGAAGATCGATTACAATCAATATATATAATATCATATACTCATAGTGAAGAATGGTATACCTCAGACAATTGTATCTAGTTACTGTATAGGAGACCAACCTCCTGAGGCAGCGTATCTAGTTACTGTATAACTAGACTACATAGCTAATGGGAGAGAGTCAATGAGCTTTTTGCTCATTTCTTTTTACTTCTATTTTTATTTCTATTCTCTATTTTTGTAAACTTGGCATTAGCCTTATTCTAATGAAATTTAATTGCTTCAAAAAAAAAAATGGTATACCTCACTCTTAATCTACGTCCACATTATGCGCACACCTAGAATTATGGAAACGATCTAACTGCCAATTGTGACTCCTAGCCACTAAATCCCTAGTAATTAATGCATTTAATTCTCTAGATAAAAACATGTGTTCCGAAGTCGAAGACCACTGATAAATCTTTTCAAGCCATGTCGAATAGCGAGTCAACATCTAACGACGGTTTATCGTGCACTCTTACATTTCTCCCTCCATATATACCATATAGAGATTTATATGATCATTCATCCTCTATCATATTAAATTAGAGAAGTTGCAATCAAAAAGAGAAGTTGCAACCATTTTCTACTATTGCCTCAAGCTTTTGTTTACCACATAATATACAAGAGTATACTTTTTTATTTCCCATCTGTTCGTAATCTCCCTTGTTGGGAGGTTTTCCCATCTAGCCCTCCGAAGAGAGAGAGAATTTGTGAACTCCATTGGTCCACAAACCTTTTGTTAATCTATCATTGGTCCATGTCTCTCTACTTAGGCCGTAGGCCATTTTTAATGAAGGCTTACTAGATTTCCATTACCATATTTATGCATTGCGTTGGCCCATGCACAAGAGTTTGTCTTTCTCCTTTTCCAATATCTCAATCCATATATTTGAGTCAAGTGACTTCTTCTGCAAGTTTTGGAAACCATTGGTTATAAGGTAACTCTTCCTCCTCCACAATGCCCAAATTGATCCTTCAGTTATCATTAGTCTCCATGAGTCTGGAGTCTAAAAAGGTCCTTTACTTCCATTCCACCTTCATGACCTTATGAGAGTAGTATCAAACTATCAATGATCTTGCATGCTTGGATCCAGATCGAATAAAAGCTTCTTGTAATCTTGTATATTCCCTATTTTAACAATTGCATCCTACCAACATATGAAAGGAACTTAGTTTTCCATTTTCCAATCATGGACCTAAGGCTATATAGTAGCTCAAAGCAATCAGCGGTACTACTATGATGGTGAACCCAACATTAAGTGAAAAACCAAGGCATGTCTAAGCAGAGAGCTTGGTTTGTACAACTTCTAGTGAGAAAGATATTGGATTTCACCTCGTTGAGAAGCAGGCATGTACCTTTTATAAGTTCATTAAAGCTATTCAAAGATTTCACTGATTCTGCTAGGGAGTCGTTATAGAAATTTTGATCCCACTCCATTTCCACCTTATTTAGAGCCAGCTTGTACCTCCTCTCCAATCTTTTCGTAAAGAAGCCTAAATTAGAGGACTATTTTTTGTAAGAAATCCTTGACTCCTTTTAACATTCCAACGAGGATGTACATAGGGCTCCCCCTCTATAGAGATCCATGCTAAAGATACTGTGTTCCTGAAGTTTTCTTTTTCAACTCACAGAGCTTGACGTGTCTTCTCCCAACTTCTTTCGAGGAGATGGCCAGCTTCAATATTACATTATCACTTGTGCTCATAGCCCCATACCAAGGAACTTAATACTCAATTCAGAGAACAAAGACGGAGCCTCCTCATTGAAGAAACTCTCAAACAACTATCAATCTTGGAAGTTGGAACTAACAAGGTTTCAACCCTTCCTCCTATTCATCCATGTATATAAAAATGCCCCAACAAGAAGATTTTCAGAACTTCTGCATCCTAAACCTATTTGTTAAATTCACCAATGTGGTATGACAGATACCTTGTCCACCTTTCTTGACAGTTGCACATCTGACTAAGTCCCACATTGATACCCATAGGTCAGAGATACCACAGTTATACCTCAACATTTCATCCCATAGGTTTTTCCTTGAAGTATCTGAACAGGAGCCATATACGGCAGAAAACCAACGATGTAGACCACCCTTGTTTTTCAGTTTAATGCTTACCACCTGCTGATGAAGAATGGAGTGCTCTAGAGACCAGATGTTACTATTCTAACGAATCCAGATTTTTTACTCTGTACTTGGATATCAATCTCCATTACATGTGAACTCCCACCCAGGGATAAAAGATTTGATCATTTTTTTTTCTTACATATGAACCCCCATTACCTTTTCTTTCTCACGATTCTGGTCTCAATGGTACCTAATAAGTAATATCTCAATGTCTAGATCCACTACGATTCTGAGAATTTCTTTCTTTTAGCAGGTTTATCGAGCCCCTGATGACAAATTGACAATTATTGGGTGCGACCCTCGAGGATCCTTTCTAATCATTGTTGAAAACAGCAATATAGAAATTTAGAAAATACAAAAATGTGCAATTTTGTTTAAACAATAAAATACCTCTTCACATATGCTAAATTTTATAGTCAGCTTTAGGGTATCATGATTTTCGCAAAATTTGTGTCAATTTCATGATTAATATTTTCTAAATATTTTAAATTTTTAGTATAACATTTTGGAAAACAATATATTGATATAATAATATATAAAAATACCTTGTTTGAAGCTCTACCAAAATTTGGTTCTGATAAAGATCTATTTCGCAATCCCTTAATACTTCCACTTGCCCATTCACTAATTTTTCCCAATGATGGTGATGATATTATTGATGATATATCCCTTGTAGATCTACTACTTGGTACTTTTGGAGGTGCAGAGAAACTATCATGTTCCTTACTTGATGAAATCTGTGACACGGATTGTGGAGGAGAGCCCATAATGGAAGATATCGATCTGTCAATACTGTTTAAAAATTTACCGACCAATTTTGTTGGGTCTAAGTTTGGTCCATATCCACCCTATGAAGAAGAAACAAACAGATCAGATATATATAACATAATATGTATACATGTTTTTTCAGCAGAAGCAGGTTGATCCATGATTGATACATACAAGATTGTTTTGTTCAATACCTGTTGATGTGTACGTAGACGTTCTACAAGAGAAGAAACTAAAGTTTTCAAATTTTCAACTTCAGGTGCACGATTCAAATTTTTTAGTGTTTTTGTTATTGCTTGGCAATACCTGTAACCAGTGTGACATAAGAAATCAAGAAAGAAGGTGTACAGAAGATGAAGATGAATATGAAATTACCCACCTTAACGAATCAGAAACTTTACCCACCTCCGCTAGCATATAGGCATATATAAGCTTATATGGTTGAAATGATAGTAATACAAACTGAGGATTTCCATACACTTTGGAGTACTCATAAAATTCTGTCCTCTGCGCCAATAATTTTTTATCATGTTTCTGAACTATAGACTGAATCAGTCTGACTGATTATTGTCTATATATGGTAATTTCAAAAAAATTAACTGGGTATTCAAGTAACAAGTGTTTAGAATTGAGTATATATGACCTGAATTGCATCTGGACTCGCATATGTCCGAGGATATTGCCAGTGATCTGCGCCTATAAGACATAGTCTTGCACTATCAGAGTAAGGTTCCACATTTACCTCTGCTAATAAGTAACAAGTGTGAGCAGAAATTACCTGTATGAGAGAAAAAATAATTTAGGCAAATAATTTCAAATGGTGTCGTTTTTGTTTTTTAAATTAGCATACCTCACATTTCTCCTTCCATAGACAGTCTCCGAGATGGACTATAACAAATTCATCATCCTTTGTTCTGTTTGCTGTTATTACAGCTAAGTTTTCTTCCCATCCATCTAGAATGGCATTGTTAAGACTCCCAATCACCTAAACCACTCCATACGATTAAAAAATCTAGGATTTAGACTTTGGAGTGAAGTTTTTTTTGCACAAGGTAAAGGTAATCACATCATTGAATATAAATAAATAATTTATGGAATTTATGAAGGCGCAAACCTCTCGCCTATCATCTACACAATGCAGCTATTACCACTTGAATAAATAGTTGCAGACTTTTTAATAGTGAAAATGACTTACTTGGCTAGATGTGCTATCACCAGATGATAGATTAGTACTTAAGTTATTGGTGGTAAACACATCTGCAGGTTGTCCAGCAATAAGCAGGAATAATGTTCGCAAAGGTGATCCAAAAATAAACTGATGATGTGCCATTTGCCTCACCGTATCAACATAAAACTGAACAAAGAACACATTAAATAAATATTATAACTAACCAAAGTAATTGCTAAATATTAGAATTATGGCCATAAAAAAGGAAAACAAACCTTCTCCCCAAGCTGGGAGGCAAGAACAAGGGCAGGACCCCACAATAGACCTTTCTGAGCACATTGGAGAGCCTCTCTTCTTTTACCGTTAACAAGAAGATTTTGTACTTGAATGGAAGTTGCCTAAGACATGAATATGGCAGTAAGTTTAAAATGTAGAATAGATCTACATAACTGTGTATCAAGAATGGACGCATACACAAACATTGACAAATAAGAAGATAATGTGGAATTATTTAGATAATTTACTGTTAAAGAATTGATGAGATAATTTACTAAATTATGAAATGTTTTTCTATGATTTTGCTTAAAAATAAGCAACATCAGATTAAATGATGTTTAATTAAAATAAAACAAAAAGAAGATAATGTATTTATGTATAATGATAATCATATAATATAGATCATTTAAAATCATATTAATCAATAATCACTCTAAAATAGAAAAAAATCATTCTTTTAATTTATTTCTAACGAAAGTCTTTGATAAATTCCTATAGGTTAACTAACACCATTGGGGGGGGTATATTTCTATTTTATCATCATCAAATATGATTTTCCATTGTTGTTTCGGTATACTTCTAGTGCACTGTGCTCCCAATATGCCCAGCATCTAAAAATTTAAAAAATACAATAAAAATAATAAATTTACCTGAATAAGCTCTTCAGAAGGAAAATAACCAATGCAGTCAGTAAAATTGCAGTATTCTTTTAAATGGTTACTCTTCTTCATAGCACCACCGAAAAGCGTAGTTACCTCATCTTCTGGACTATTGGATTCCTATAAGATAAATGCAAAATCATTGAAATAAAATTCACCAAATAAAAGATAGATTGCAATTTTGATTTCAAAAATGGCATCATGGCAATAACATTATTGATTTTTTTTCTAAATGAAAAATAAAAACTGAGAATGAGTTTGATGTCGCAAATATAAACTATAAAGAAAAATAACCTTTACCAGTAAAGAGGAGTCGGACCCATAGGGAGATCTCAATTTTCCATAATGCTTATATGAGATTTTCAGTAATGAAAGAAGTAATCTCAAAGATTCGATATTTTTTGTATCCATCAAAGATGTTTCACAGCTAGAGATTCTGTCATCTATCCACTTGTTTAAATCCTTGCTGGCAGCATTCCCACCAACAAGTGGTCCTGGAAAGGCCTGGTTACATACAGTATGAAAGTATTTGTAGCTTTGGAACCCAGTACTTGAAACATCATCACCTTTCCCAATAACATCCATCAAATTACACATTGTGACTTTCCATCTATCATCATTCTTAACAAGAATTGGAGATTAAATATCGACAGAAAAAGACGAGTGAGATTTTCATTAAAAAATTATTTCAAATTAAAAAAAAAGGATTTCTTTTAAATAAGCACCAAACAGTAATTATGAGGTATGCAAAAGTAGTCATTTATATGGTGAATAATTGAATATTTGAATCTGTACCTGACTCCCTAATCTTGCACTAGCTTGCTTCATAATTATAAACTTTCCACCAAATCCAAATGTAACCAAACCATGTGGTGGGCGTCCTTCTGATGATCTCTCCTTTTTTGGGGTTCCAGAAAATTGTGGGTTTGACGACGTCATTTCACTTGAAAGTGGATATTGCAAATAGGTTGTTGGGTTATAACTTATAAAATGGCTGGCTGGTATAACTGTGTTATGTATTTGTTCGACGTTGTTCTGAGTGAATCTTGTATAAGTACTTTCCGCACGATTAAATGATTTTTGTGGTTCTATATGATTTTCTCTAATTCCCGATGAAACAAAAGAGTTCCTCGGATGGTGTTCATCAATAGTTGGTTGACAAAGAGTATTGTTTGTCGTTTTACAAACTTGTAACCCATGGAATTCTTCACTATGATGCTCTTCTAAATTTTGAGTTGAGTGTAGAATTCCTCCATTATCGCCACAACTGTTGCTTTTCCTTTCAGAAACGTTACTACCCAAAGAGGCATCGTTCATGGCAGGAACACTCCAGTTACGACTAACATTTCCTGTTACCTGAATGGATTGAGTATACGACTCTAAGGTATTCCATTGTTGGTAATTTGTGTCATAATACCATCCTGGATATCGGGGATCAAACACCATGTTAAGAGGGTACTCAGTTATTTCCCGGCTACCACTATTTAACATGGCATTCATGGAGTTTGTTAAACTTTCAGTCACAGTTTGTACTACAGATTCCTCACAATTACTATCTGTCCGAGAATCCACCAGGACATCACTAATTTCCCTGCCATCATGTGATTTTTCTCCTCCATTCGTTTTCTCCCAATTTTCTGATTGAACACCAGTATTCGAATTAGAAGTACCCACCTGGTACCACTGTGCAGTGCTAAAATCATACTTCCACCCGGGATAAGAATTATCCCAATTCTGCAGATCACCCGTACCTACCGATGTTCCAGAATGTTTTGATGAATGAATATACGAATCCTCATTTATCACATCTGTATTATCAGGTAACATAATCTGGGAGGTTTCACTAATCCCATCTGCAGTGTTGGGGGAAGTAACCAAGCTTTGAAGATCTGCAGTGCCTGACACGGACGGAACACTATCAAAACAATCTTCCAAACTGAAGTCATGTTCTAAACTAAATTGTAATTCAGATTGTTCAACGCCAACACTGAAAACACTCCAATCCACAACTCTAACGTTACTAGCATAACCATCCAAGGTGGATCTCCCTTCTTCTTCCTTCTTGCTATCAGAATCTACACAAGATCCCATCTTTGTCCCATCACACAGAGACGAATCAGAAAAGGCACTAGAACTAGAAATTTCTTCCTCTGCCAGAACTCCCATCCTCTTCCCTCACAGATCCAACTAGAGTCCACAACAACAACAACAGAGACGATGCCCGCAGTCCACAGAAACCTTCGATTACATTCACGCGAAATTAGGAAACTACAGACGATTTACTTACGAAAGAAAAAAAGAAATCGGAATATTTTTCGCGGGAAAACATAAATCGATAACGGATTCAACGATGCTTTAATCAAACTCACCGGTTTAAGACGACGATGACGACAAACGACGACGATGAACTGCCAACTGTGCTTCCTCTCTAAATCTTTCGCTCTTGATCTGAGCTCCAGATCTAAGTCATCTAACTATAAACTATGCAAAAAACGAATTAAAATTAAAAAAAAATGTTTAAAATTGAATTCCGGAGTTTATTTTCCGCTCTGGTAACCACCCACTGAAGTCACCGACTCACCGGGAATCACCGTACACATTAAATATTATATCAAAGTATTAAGAATTTTATCGAACATGATTTTGACACATGAAAATTTGTGGTAATTTTATGGTAATTTTTTATCGAACATGATTTTGACACATGAAAATTTGTATGACACTATTATTTTACCATAAATATATTTAATTAATAATATTATATTTTCGTGTTATCGTATCATATAATCGTGTTGTGTTAATTTACGTTTCGTATAAATTATAATTGTGTCGTATTTTTAAAGACAAACAGCAAACCGACTTGGATGTGAAAGATAACAAATAGGTAGAAAGATAAGGTATAATTAATGTGGACTTGTCAAACAATAGATAGTGTACATTACGAAAGAAAGAAGAGATAGAAAACAACAAAGATGATAAAATAACGTACATTGACTGATTCGTAATTAATGAACGCTGAAATACAATAGATAACATGTAATTAATGACAACTTCGTAATTAGATACCAAATTAATGACCTGATTCAATAACTTAAAATAGAGCCGAGACAGAGACTTATAATTTCTTAAAAGAAAATATTTTTATAAAAAATAGAGAACGATGGAAACCTGGAGATGATAGAAAGACATGATAAGATAAAACAATATTTTTTTTAGATAATATAAAGAGGCATATTATGAGAAGAAAAGAAGACTATCATGGAAGAAAAGAAGAAGAAAAACGAAAAGATGAGTAGAACACCTGAATCCTCCGTTTCTTCATCCATAAAAGAAATGGAAAAAAAACATGGAAGATAGAAGAAGAAAAGAGAGTGTAAAATAATACAATTTTAAAGATAAAGATAGTGTAAATAGTAATACTAGAGATAAAGGGAGTGTAGATGGAAGAAATTTTTTTTAATCTAAATGAGATGGACGGTTAGGATTAACCGGGTGTTTTTGAGTCTATTTTAAGGAGGCTTCCCTGAAAATTGTTTTATATATATTATATCCTTATATTGATTTTTTTCATTCCTGGGTTGATGATGGAAATTTTTCATTTAAATCTAAAAGTCTTAATAACCAATTACCCACATTTATTCACTCTCTAGTTCGTCCATGTTTGCTCTCCACTTCATGTTCACTCTCTCGTCAATGGAATCTTAATCTTCTTCGGTCGAGTTTTCACATTTTTCCTCTATGTTTGTCTTTTCTCTTTCTTTTTCCTCTGTGTTATTTTTCCCAAGAATTTTCTTCTCTATCAAAAATCTATCGTATTTAGGTTTACAATTAATTGCATATTCATGTCTATAACTAATTACATGTTTATGTTTATTAACAAATTGCAATCTCACCTGAATTCAACTTGATTATTCATTGAGTCTTCAAGTTGATTAAGTTTATTCTCACCTGAGTCTTTTTCGATTGTTTCTTCCAAAATCATTTTAGAATTGTAAAACAAAATTTCAGAATCTATCGTAATTAAAACTGATTTTCAGAATAATTTTCAAATTAAAACCGATTTTGAGAATCAAGATCAAGATATATACCTGATTTTTTTTTGATCCATTCTAAATTTTTCAATTCACGGTGAATTTCAGAATGTGGAGGTTGAAGAACGAATTTCAAGTGAAGAGATTTTCAAACGATGACAATTTTGAACTGAGAGCGATTTTCAGATGAGATCGATTTTCAGATAAGAACGATTTTAGATGAGAATGAATTTGAAAATTAGATCAGATTGTCGAATTTGTTGATCAAGATAAAGATGATATCTAATTTACAAAGAGCTTGTCGATTTTCAAAAAATAAGGTAAGCGAAGATCTAGATTGGTTTACTTTTGCATTGAATAATTTTTACATTTTACAATTTTTAATTTAATTGGGCGTTTTTAATTATAATTCAATTAAGGTTTTATAATTAAATTTCAAAAAATAATAAATCAAATTGAATTTAGGCAGTCGATTACAAAATCAAAGAAGATTAAGAGTTAACCTAACTTTAAACTTAAAATTAGGTTAAACTCACCTGATCTGTTTCCTATTAAAAAACAGCTTTTATTACTACTATACACATAATTTTAAAAAAATACAGGATATTTATTAAATAAAATTAATTACAATTTTTTTTATAGAATTCAGTTAAAATAATTGAATTCGAATATCAAAATTGAAATTCGGTAAATAAACCAACCGAATTCAAATATCCGAATATTAAACAAATTCAAATATGATGTTATCGGATCAAAATTCTGTTTGTTTACAAACCTATATATGACCATGTGCGATTTATTTTACATTGAAGTATTCACAAAATAAAGTAGCTCATCTTTTCATTTACAAATTCCAAACGTGATTCCTCGAGGTCATGTCCATTTTTTGACTTGAAAAAACATTTTCTGAGTTAACCGTTGGATGTGGGTAGATGAACAATATCTCACAATATATTATATATTTCATAACCAATCGTATCCATGATATACGATCTAGATTGTTAACACAATCTTCTGAAATAATTTCTATTTATCAAAAAAACTATTAATCTAGAAAAAAATTATTCTACAAACAAATGACATTTGGATTTTATTTCTATGCTACTAACTAAACAAACAAAAAGGATTTTCAGTGAAGAACGCCAGGAAGACAAGAACCTGAAACCGTGACATCATCCACTCCTCGTGGACCTCCACATGATTTCGAAACTTGGTCGAATAGGTGTTCAATCTCAGGCGCAGAATGGATGAATGATTTGTTCCAGAAATCGTATCTTGGATTCTGCAAAATTTGTATGTAGACATGAAGAATAAGAACGCAAAACTATAAATGACTAAAAAAAACAGTAATCTATTTACTTAAGTGCAGGTGAATTTCATTAGTTATCAATTTATCTTTAAAACTAAAATATATTTTACAATAAAGAAAAGTGAAAGGATAACAAAAGAAATTGTAAATTGGTACAAAAATCACCACCTTTATTAACTCTATGAAAGTTATAAGAAGGCCCCATGGATGGGGACGGTTAACAATTAAACGCTCTAAAAGTACAAGAGTGATTTGCTCCTGAATGATTTCCTGAAATTAATTATAGGAATGGTCCAAAGAACTTAGAATATTGAATGATCCAAAGAAGAGAGTGATGAAAATGAAGGAAAAAATCACCTGCTTTGCCTCAACAAAGAAATAAAGAAGAACAAATGAGAAGTAATGTGTATGATTGTTTGGGTAGCGCAACTGGTTAGCAACAGCGTTAAGGAATGTATAACGTCCCTCTAGGTCCAAATCAACAATGAGACTGTTAAATATATCCATTGCCGCACTGACTAGAAAGATATCCATTGGTCCAGTGTGAGGCACAGAAGTTGAAGAACTGCTCTGAAGTTGTTGAATTGCCTGAAATGTTATTTAAAATTTCAAATGAATAAGAAATCTTTGTCAAGCTATGTATTTTTTAAATAAGAAAATAACAATTTATTATTATGGGAAACATTCCATACAATCAATGCAGGGAAATTTTTTGGTTAAACCCTATTCCATAGTCTTTACTCGATGACTTCACACAAAAAAAGTTTTTTGGATTTAAAATTGAATAAACTATTGATATTTTGCAGACAGAAATAGTATCATTCTGTGGTAGTATCAGTACATCTTGTAGAAGGTGCGGTGCATTCTGTTAAAAAAAATCATTCAACATACTTATAAGAATTTACCTGCATGCCTACATAAAGCACAAGAGAATTCATAAGAGGAACATTGTAGCATGTTCCTGCAGTAGAAATCTCATGTGAAGGAAGAAACAACAGTCGCTTTAGGTTTGTTAGAAATGTTGATCCTTGATTCTTCGTCTGCAAAATGCTTAGAAAAATTATTATTAAAATAGAAAAAAATCAAACGGGTAATTTATACTACTCTAAAGGTAAAAACTCATAAATTATATTTGAGTGTTTTGATTTGATTTTGATTTCGAAGAAGCTTATAAAAGTTATATGTGACTTTCTACTTTCCCCTTTTGTGCAAGTACGCCCCCCCTGAAGTGTGATCCTGTCAGAAGTTAGAAACCACTCCTTCTAAAAGTCACTGAACATCCCAATTCCCATGCAAACAAGCCACAAACATGGCCCAAATTTCAGAAATGTCACCCATTGGAGGCGAATTTACTTGGTCTAATAATCAGATAAGAGGGTAATTTATACAATCAAGGCTGGATATAGAGGCTTCACTAACTAAAATGAGTGAATTTCTGGCCTGATGCTAGACTCACCTTCTAAGTAGGGACTAGTGATCACAAAGCTACGATCATTATTATCTTACAGACCGAGAAGAGATCTAAGCCATTTAGATTTTTTACACTTGGCTGAAGGACAGCTCCACTGAAATGGGTCAGAACAAGCCTAGAAACTCACATCAGAGGGACATGCCTTTACAAGTTACAACAAAAATTAAAAATCGAAAAATCCCTTTTCAAAGGGACAAAATGGACTTTGATCTATTAAGGTCAAAGCGACAAAATAGATCCGATTCTGGCCGAAGCGACAGAATCTGATTCTGGCCAAAGCGACATAATCTAGTTCTAGCCAAAGCGATAGAACTAATATTTATAGTCAACTCTGATCAAGAGCGACTTTATGTCCGCAACGACGACTAACCCATCAAGGCAAATAAGCGGAATGATGGGTTGACAAGGCCAAAGCGACAAGATAGACCTGATTCTGGCCAGAGCGACAGAATCATACCTGTCAAAGCAAGAGAGGACCTTGAAAAATCTGTCAAGAAAATAGACAGGTGCGTCCAAAATGCCTGCTAAAATCTCCATAATCATGTGGAGAATCAAATAGAAGAACCTTAATACCTTCTAACACCTTCCAAAGGTTTAAGGAGTGGCTAAGGTTAAGCACCTTAACACCAGCCCATTTCTTCTTTAATTGTTCCTACTCTAGGAAGGTCCTCTTGTCTATTGCTGAAACACTCAACAATGCATTATTTGTCCATCATGTGTAAAGGTTAAGCACCTTAACACCAGCCCATCTTTTCTTTATTGTCCCTACTCTAGGAAGGTCCTCTTGTTCATTACTGAAACACTCAACAATGCATTTCGGAAAATAGCGAATACACTCACTCCTACCACTTCCAGGTTTGATATTAGGCTGGGAGACCTCATTGAAAGCACTCAGAAACTCACTCATAAATTCCCACATTGAGGTCAACTATGGAATGCTCTTAGTTGTATTGCTTCGCACCTCCTATGGTCAGAAATTTTAATTTTATCAAAAAAAAAGAATCATGTTTTTTTTAGAATTTCTTCCAGTATCCAAAATTCAAGATTGCATTATCTAAACAAATATGAACAGAGCATTAGGTACCTTTAAATATTCATCAATTTCAACCTTGATCTGCTTAGATTTAAGCACAGCATCAATATCAGATAGAATGCAAGGTGATTGGGAAATTTCTGGTAACAGGTCGATCTACATTTGCATTAAAGAGTACATATTATTTCCTAAAATACAGACAGAAGTGTTTAAAAAATACAAATCAAAATAAATACTTTCAGATTTGGTGTGCACGGATCAGGAAGTCTCATGTTTACTGGGAAAGCACTGAGAATTATATTCCGCAATTGAATACAAGTTGAGGGTATAACATCACAGAAACAGAAATGATAATCACATAGGAACTGTGGAAAATCATGGAGCAATACAAGAAGTACCCTTAATGTGCCTCTGTAAAGAAACTTAATCTGAAGAAAAAACCATGCTAAGCTGTCAGACTCCATTAAAGAGATTATTTTTCTAAATAAATGTATAAGAGGAACAGAGCAAGACCGATTCTTCTAATTTCACGCTCCTAAGGTGTGGCTCCATAAATTTAAACAGATCAACAAGCAGACGCTGGAAAAATGGCCAGCCCTTTTGATTACTGATCATTAACAATTTTGGCATGAAACTTCGATGGCTAATTAACTCAAGCCATGCAAAACTGGAATTAAAGTCAACACAATTTTAGTGAATTAATTAATTATGCAGGACATAATCATTATATTGTGAATTACTATACTTAAAAACAAATACAAGTGAAAAAGTGTGCTAACCTCATCGAAGGCACTTTGAGAGGCTGAAGTGCATGGAAAGCATTTGCAAAGGATGTTAAAACCTGAGCAAACAATTAAAAAAAGATGTATTTTCAAACAGTATTTTCTTTCTATATTTTTACTTACTATTATTACTATTACTAAAGGATAAAGCAAAGATTTAAATGCACCTGATAGTTCACACCATCAATGCCAGAATCAGGAGATGTAAGGTCCATGAGCAAAATAACAAAAAACCTAAAATATGGTCTAGGATTAAAAGAAAGCTTCCGTTCTTCCACATCCTTAAGCAATGCCTTAGAAATTGCAGAGAGAATCTAGAAATATTAAACAAATAAAAAAACAATGAGACATGGATGACGAAACATAAAATAAAAAGTTACAAAGTTGCAGTTATATTTAATTCTTAAAATAACCTTGGGAAGAAGAGCAACTTTACTCGAGCCTAGATCCATTGGATACTGAAATCAATTGCCAAACATAATTATTTTAAAATAACATTAACTATCAAATTAATGTCATAAATAATAACTAAAATACAAATCTAGGTCATTCTTAATTTACTTGGGGGATTAGAATCCTTGGGAACAAATTGTGAGTTTTGAATATTTTTTTGTTTCGATATATAGTGGTTAGTTTAATATTGATTAATAGTTGTAAAGTATTTTTTTTGCAAGCAAATATTTCATTAAAAAGAAGGGAAAATGCCTAAATTACAAAATAAAGAATAGAAATACAAATAGAAGTAAAAAGAAATGAACAAGAAGCCCATTGACTCTCTCTCTCGTTAACTATATAGTCTATTTATAAAGTAACTAAATACGTTGACTCATGAGATTGGTCTTTGTCTCCCATACTTCCATCATAGAAGTCTTCAAAAGGTGACAGTAGCTCTTCTTGTAACACTCCGAATCAAAGAGAGACGGATGTCGTTAATGACCTCCTTAAGGACTACCTCAGAAGGCCTACTAACGTGATTAATAGTTGTAAAGTATTTGCTAGTAGCTTCTTTTTCCATTAATTTAAAATTGAATTTTTTTTTTTGAGAAATTAAAACTTTCATTACTGAAAAAGAGGTTGAGCATAGCCCAAGATTACAGAATATAGGGAAATGCAAGTACAGTAAATGTAAAAACATAGTCTATCTCTTATACAGCTATGACCCTGACTAACTGGCCAAGGACTAAAGCCTCAAGAGGTTGGACTCCCATGAGCGTATAGCTTGTATTTCAATCTGTGAAAGATTGTGCTTCTTATAGGATGTAGAATCATATGCAATGCTCATATCCTTTATAATTTCTCTGCTGAAAATTTCTGGGGGCCTTAAGGTGTGGTTTTAATCTCCTATTCCTTTCACACCATATGTGCCAAGAAAGGGATGCTAGCATAGTCCAGTGTACCCCCCCCCCAACAACTGGACTTGTGGGTGAATTTTTATATTGTTTCCATAATATCCCCTATCTTGATATCTATTGTGGGAGATGGGGGGGTTTGCCCACTAATTGTCCAAATAGCATTGTTAAGGCAGCTAGTGGACTCTAGCAATAGGGATCTAGTGTAATGGCAGTTAAAGTATAGGTGTTGTAAAGTTTCTTCCTCATTTCCACATGGTGGGCAGGACGTATTTATGTTGAGTCCACCCGCAGCTTTGCAGTCTAGTTAAAGTGTTCAGACTCTTGACCTTAATTCTCCACAACAACATGAAGAATTTGGGAGGCTTTAAATTGAAAATATTTAGTATTTGAAAAAATATGCAATAGTGATTTAAAATAAGTAATACCTTCAAAATTAAAACCACAAGCTTTATGGAAATATCTATGAAGAGAAACGAAAATTGTTGAATTTGCTGTGGTGAAGCAGTCATTTGCTCAGATGTCAGGCAATTTGTGACAGAAATTTCCTAGGAGACAAATTCAATATAATATTAAATGAATATTATAAACATAATAAAATGTACAAAAAATATAAAAATAAGCATTACTGTAATAATACGGAAAAAGTGATCAGTAAGATCATCTCCATTAAGTAGACCATTTTTCTGTAACTGAGATAAAAAACATGTTGCTATTGCATCATTTGCAGGGGATTCACAAATCCGAAACCAATCAGAAAATAACCTAGAAACCTGTAACATATTTGGAAGAAACCTAAATATACAGAATATATTTGTTGTAGAAGATTTAAACATTGAAAGTTTGATGCAAACCTTTTCACGAAAATCAATAGGATCGGCAACTAAAGATTCACTGGAAATATATTCTTCCATGCTTGAAGCAGATCTAACAGAATTAGTCTGTTTAAAAACCATAAATTTCGATATATGTAAACAAGAGAAAAAATTAGAACGCAAAAAAATTCAAAATAATAATACTTAATTTTATTAAAAAATATATGGGATTTAGCTTAATAGAAAAAGAAAAATATGATGGACAACTGGATAAGAATGTATAATGTTTTCTTGCATAAATGACAAGAGGAGGAATCCTGAGCCCATAGCCCCATACTGTAGGAATATCCTACTGGCCATAGCTGAAGTACTGACCTCTTTTAATAACTCAGCAACCTACCCATACCCACTCTATCTTGACCTGATATCAGGATGGGAAACCTCATTGAAGCCAGTCAGAAATTCACTCACAAATCCCCAACTTGGGGTCATCATTGGAATTCCATTGGTTGTATGACTTGGCACATCTGGACCATAGTTCAAAAAGCGTCGCTTTTTTAGCTTTAAGAAGAAAAGCGGTCCTCCAGGAATTATCGGTCGGGTTATCGGGTCGGGTTGGGTTATTGGGTTGGGGCAACCCATTACCCATGTGAAATAACTTAAACTATTTTAATTTCCCTTCTTACCCCTCCAATTTCTATCTAACTATATAAACCCAATACCCTTCTAATAAAACCCTAATTTCCTTTATCACTCTCACTTCTATTTCTTCCAAAACCCTAGAGATATGGGAACTGAATCCCAATTTCATCATTGCATGAATGAAATGGAAGAAATTTTAAGAGATAATATAGATATTGGTGCACGTCTAGATGATTAGGTTATATGACTTGTAAATGTTTTTCAAATAATTTGGATGATGTCTTGAATAATTACAGGTTTATATATATTTTTAAAAAAATTACAATTATTTACAATAATGCCACTACCGCTTTTTCAGCTTTAAGCACGCTAAAGCGCTCAAAGCTGAAAAAGCGGTCAATGAAAAAGCTGACCGCTTTTTGAACTATGATCTGGACCACATTTTAGGAAAGATTGTTATATCTAATTGGAGAAGCATAGTAGCATACTATGCTAATCTGGGAGACCAACCTCCTGAAGCTTGCTTAAAAAAAAAACCCTCCTGAAGCTACCCAATTAGTTATTTAATCACTAGTTGAAAGACTGTATAAGAAAGCATTGATGAGTTTATGCTCACATCTCGATACTTTTATATCTTTACTCTTTACATATATCAGTATATCATTATCACTTAGCAATGATCATCATTCTATCAAAAAAAATAATTATATTAAAAAAGCATAAATCTAAAATTACATACATATATAGAAAAATGCTACTTCCAAGGTTCATAATGCAGAGGAAGCCCTTAGTCGGATTCGATCCCGATTTTTTTTTTAAACACTCATGATTCAGGCAGTGTTTAAATCGCAAGTTCCGCCTACCAGACATCTCCCTATTTCTCCCTCACTGAATGCTTGTCCACCTCCTTCCGTCTGTCCAGCTCTGGTCATCTACTATAGTTTGTTTGCTGGTATTCCATAAAGAAGTTTTCAATCTGGTAGGAAGTTAGGTGTGAAACATTGCTCTAAATAGCCCTCAAGCATCAAGGAGGAAATCATCAAATTCTTGCTAGCCAAAATCCCAATAAAAAATCCCACAATCATGTATATCGAACTTCTACCAACAGATCCCGTAAAGAGAAAGATGTTATTAAGTGGTACGAGGTCTAATTTATACTCTCATTGCGTGAGATTGGAATTCCACAATAAGAGTTGGGCTGACCCATTCGAGAGAGAGCTATGGCCCGAGTCATCTCGAGCCACAGACTTGTCAAAGAGATGTGGTGGTCTACATCAATGAGAGTGAGTTCTTTCAATGGGTTTAACTAGTTTCAAACACTGAGCATGGGATTTTTTTCCTCGTTATTGTGATGCCTAGGTATTGGAAAGGCAATGTTTTTGCTAAGACCAAGGTTTTACATGCTAGTAGGCGTTCATGCGATGGATTGGGTCGCATGAACACCTAGGTCACCCAGGCGTCGCATAAATGAGTTGTCAGAGTTGGCTGGAATCGCCTTCGACGTTCGCCGGAGTTAGCAGTCGCATGTTCTAGCCGGTCGCCAGAGGTGAAGAAAATGACCTGAAAAGGAGGTGGGAGGGTGGCTGGAAATTTGGGGGAAATGGGAAGAAAATAGGAGAAAAATGAGAAGGTTAGGGTTTTAAAATCCTATTCCCTCATTTTTATATCATTTATTGGGTAAATGGGTTAGGCAGATCCGCATAACCCGCCTAGCGCATGAAGGCAATCGCCTACATGCACAAGGCCGCATGATCGCCTAGGCAATCGCATGTAAAAGCTTGGCTAAGATGTCCTGAAAACTTTGAAACAACGGGTTTAGGGTGAAAACTTCAGAGTAATAAGCTGCACTTTTGTCCTTACAAACTCTAAACCAGTGTATTTGGAAAAGATTTCAAAATTTCCTCTATTAAGTCTAAAGATTTCCTATTGGCCCTGGTGAAAAGTAGTATATTATCTGTATATATCAGATGAATTATGGATGTGGCTTTATTGACGGTTGACCCTCTATTGTGTCCAACCTCCTCTCCTGCTCTGTCATACAATGAAGTAGTTTTTTCTATAAAAATCTGCAGTTTGGGCTCTGCATTTGAAAACAATAGATGTCATCATATGGTACTTATGAAAGGAAAGATGTAATAGAACTCACGAGATTCCATCAACCTCATCACAGGAGGTAGATTATAGAAAGAATATGGAAGGACATGTTGCAATGACTTAAAAATAGTAATTGGAAATGGCTAGAATCTACAGTAAACCCTAGTGTGGGTCATTTGTAGATCTACTACTCCCTAGGATTAGATTTACATTTTTTTATGAAGATTGTTTGCATATTTTAAAAATTAATTAGAAATATTTACCTTTTCCAAAAATAAAAGGTTCCATAGTATTATCTTAGATCTAATTTTTTATATTATAACCGATCTGCTATGATCTGCTGTAATCAATACTCAGATCTGATCAGCACACACACGAATGGTAGCTACCTAGAGAAGAGGAAGAAGAAAAGGAATGAAATCAAAGAAAACATTAAATGGACTTGACTGAATTTTGCAGTCTAATATTTCTTATTTCTCATACATATAATGCTTAAAAAAATATATTGCAAGGCAAGGCAAGAAATTTATCCGAATAATAATATAAATTATAAAATAGTAAAAATACCTTTTTATCCATGAACTGTCTAGATTTCTCTTCTTGACTCAAATTAGTACCAATGCTATTTTTAGCCATCTCAATTAATTGATGCAAAGAATCAGAAGCACCGGACCTCGTCGACAGCTGAAAGTTTGACCAATCACTTTATCAGTCTGTAAATAGATCTTCTAAAGCACTAAATAGTAAACAGTATCTAACTACAAGAGGCATGCATACCTTTGTTAATAAATCAAGGAGATTACAAAATTCTGACATACTAAAACTAGAATCCTGAACAATCAAAGAATAAACGAGAGACATCACAAAATCCAAAGCAGTTTCTGTAGAAAAAAATCATTATAACCTATTAGTAGTTTTCAAATAAATGAAAAGCCAAGATTTTGTTCAGATAGGAACTACCGATACATACTGTTTCTTCCACCGTCAATAATTTTTGTTAAATGAACGTCATACTCTGAAATATTTAATAATTCAGAATGTATAAGAGCAACTGTTATATCTTTGTTGAACTTACGCTCCTCATCCAAGTATACTACCTAAAAGAACAGATTTGGAGTAAGAGAGGTATGAAGTTTTTTTGAAGCAAATAAATGTTTTCATTAAAATAATGAGGGGCAATGACTAAATTACAAAGTTAGAGAAACAAAAAAGATAAAAAAAGGTGTTGAGTTATCTAGCGATAATCGACTGCATAGATTGCCTCAATAGATTGGTCAATCACATCTGAAGTACAGTGTCCTACAAAGGGTGACAACTTTTCCTATGACATTCTGACCTGGAGAGGTTGACGTCCCTGATAATTTCTCTAAGCAAAACTTTTAAGGACCGCAATGTGTTTTTTTAACCTCCTATTTCTCTTAGTCCCGAACCTTGTATGATAGGGCCCTTATAGCATTCCATAGAAGTCCCCAAGTAGGTGAGTGAAGAGTAGACTGGACAACAGAAGCTTGTCTGTCGTCCAGTCTGATATTAGGGTTGTTAGGGGAGGTTGAGTATTTTCCCTAGAGAGATAAGTATGGAGTTATGGACTTTGTTTATACGTAATTAAAGAATAAATGATTTCTTGAATCATCCTCAACAGGCAGGTGGAATTGGGACACCCCATCCCCTCAATCTCATGAAAGACTTAAAATGCCTTCAATTGATTCTCCATAACAATATGAAGAATTTGGCTATCATGTACGACCATATACCATTTGCAAGTTGGTCTTTGATACCACCAAATTTATTAAATTGGGTCCCTGTTCTTTATACCACAATATAATTAGCTCTACAATCCAAGCCTTTTCATGCAACCATGCACTTCAACGCATGTAGGCGTTTGCCTTCATGCGCTGGAGCGGGTTAGGCCGATCCACCTAACCCAATAGCCCATTTAATTCATTTAAAATAGAGTTAGGTTTTAAAAACCCTAACTCCTCTCTTTTTTCCTTATTTCTTCCCTTTTCTTCCTTTCTCTCCCATCTCCTCCACCCATCTCCTAACCCCAAACCCTAAATTTCCAGCCCATCTCCTCCACCCATTTTCTACGGCCATCAACTAGGGAACTTTCGGCCACCTACTCGGGACCCTCAGGCGAGCTCCGGCAACCTCCGACGATATTTTCAGGCGACGCCTATGCGCCCTATGCGGCCATGCGGTCAGGGCCATCGCATGACCGTATGGCCGCCTAAAAAATCTTGCTACAATCCAAGGATGAGTTAATCCATACCACAGTTGGAGTTAATCAAGTCTCTTGTGCCTATGATTGATTTCCAGAAGTGTTAGTCCATGGATGGTTGGAATGTTGGATTTAATGTTTGACAAGAAACTCTTTGATTTATCTCTCTTGAATCAACTTTACCAAAATGAATTCATTTCTGTTATGGCAATGAATCACTTTTTCTTTCTCTCTACTTTACTATTTCTTATTGCATTGATATAGATCTAGAAATAATTGAGATCAAGTTCTTGGATTAGAACTAATCAGAGTATAGATCAATCTAAGTTGGTGGATTCCAACCTGTGATTAATTTACTGTTTCATTGGTGACTGTAGAAGATCCGATTCCTTCAAGAATCTCAGATTTGCATCCCTGTGATTACCATCGTCTTTATCAGAAGCCAATCAGACCAGGGGATTTGCCTGATTGCAGTGAGAAGAGGGAGGTGGATCTGATTTCCTCCTCAAGAAGTTGTTGGATGAGCCACTCATTCACCATGGGGGAGACCAGCTTGACAAAGCTTACTGGTATGAGGGTGAGTTGGGAGGCTGATTGGTTAAAAACTTGTTTAAAGTAACCGACTCTCCTTACTTCTATTTGGGGTCTGGTCAAAATTGAGCTCCGTCTCTATTAAGAATCTTAAAAGTGCAGATTTTTGAACTCCTTATCTAGGTAGCTATGCTAATTTTGTGTGTGTTTAACTCTCCACTGATTTCTGCTTCTTTGGCTTAGGTACTCTCTCTGTTCATCTTTCCATAAATATTAAAATATCATGTATAAAAAGTAATAAAGCTATTACACATATTCTTTTTACTTCTGTTTCTATTTTTATACTCTATTTTTTGTAAACTTGGCATTAGCCTTATTTTAATGAAATTTAATTGCTTCAAAAAAAAAGTAATAAAAGATTGATCAAGAAAAAGACACATTCAGCATACTTTGATTAGTAAAAAGAAAAAGAAAAGAACCTACCCAGCTTGTTATCTCCTTAACAACAAACTTACAACCATCACGAATTGTGCCAAGCATCGCAAGATGTGCACTAACTAGTACACTATTTGCACTATTTTCATATAATCGATGGAAGATCTGTATAAAAAAAAAATTAGACTATGAATGTAGAATTTTTATGACCAAACTTATAACAAAACCTTTTGTGCAATAGCCAATATAACTTCATCTTGATTTACACACTTTAGTATCAAGTCATGCAACTCGGCAGAAATTCCTCGAATAAAACTCTGATTTCAATTACAAATAAACATATCAGTGAACTAAATACTGAAAATGAAAAGTAAAGTTACAATTCATAAGCTTGACAGCTTGAGTGAAAATTACCTGAATGTCAACATCTTTATTATCCTTGGAAAGAATAAAAGTTTCCAACTGAAAATGAATAAATGATTTGTAATAAGTGAATTAGTAAAAAAAATATAATAAATGTCTACTACTACTTGTACTGGTTAAAGATCCCGTGATTGAGAGCAGAAGTTAAGGGTTATGGTGTTAAACTTAAACACACACTAACACCAAATATTTGACCATGTTTAATAAAACATAAAGTAAACAAAATAGTATATATACAAATTACGTTGACAGATCAAACACCACTGATCCATTGTGCCTAATACAGATCATTATTCATGCCACATCGGAAAGTACTAAACAGGGAAGCGAAAAACAACTAAAAACGGACAAAAGATGCTTTTAAACCTACCGATCAAGAAATGTTTTATATTGTCTTTTGAATAAATGATAAACATTAATTTTATTTATATTAATGAAACACTATTATTCTTTACATCAAGATTTAAAAACCGAAGGTTAACCGGCTGACCGGTAGATTAGTGCTAACCGATGACCGGTTAGTTGTAATTAGGAATTTGGGTCGGATCTGAAAGGGTATTATCGTCCCGGTTCGTTTTCGTTTTAAAAATTGAAAGAGTATTATTGTCCCTTCAGTTTTTTTTAAATTTAAAGGGTATTATCTTTATAAAATCGCTCCTAAAGAAACCCTAGCTGTTTCTTATACTCTCTTATTTCTTTTTCTACTTTCTTTCATTTTCTTCTCTTTCTAATTCCCCATCCGATCATGTCTTCAAAAGATGAATCAAGTGATTATCAACTCGTTCTAAGTAATGAATCTAGGATTAGGGTTAGGTGATCCCATTTCACCCTCTATAGGAAAATAGATAATTTTATTGGCATATTTGACCAAAGTCCCTTGGCTAGTAAGTCTTTGTGACTTCTATCCCTAATACTTTCCAACATTCTGCCAACTTATTTAAAGGAAAACCGGATCTCCAAACAGTTGTGCTATTAGCCCTACAATCCAAGCATTTATCCATTAGATTCCTTCATGAGATGAAAGCTTTACAGAAATACGAATCCATAGTAGGCATGATACAAATATCCTGATCTAGGTCACCAAAGTCCATATCCTCCTCGCTTCTGATCGAACGATTCCAGTCGATTGTAGCATCTACCTCCTTCCCTATGTCGATCGTCAAATCTATCAGGAGGTTCCTACTCCACCTCCGACAATGACAAATCCACTGGCACCCGGAAAGTTGTTCTCGTATTTCTCGTACTTGGTCCAACGGAGTAATGATTGTTGATCAGGGGAATAGTTTACGGACGAGCAATTGAGTAATTCCTTAATCAAATCCGTCAATCGAGTCTGCGCATCTCTCCCATCTGATCTTATATCTTTCCCATCTGATCTACTGTCTACCATTGCAAACTGGATCGTCCTTAACGCCAAAAAGATTAAGAATATTTCTCTGATACAGAAAATCAAGACCATAAACAGAAAATGAAAGGAACTTTATCTAAGAAGCTGGATTCCACCAGTGAATAGAAGAGAGTTCAGATCTCAAGGAGAAATAAATTAGAAAATGTAATGAGAGAGTAAAGGGAGAATAAAGTAGTAATTACCTCACAATAATATTTGAAAATATCCTAATCCCCTCCTCACCACTATTTCTTTTTATACTTAATTCCCTACTAGAAGTGGAGGGCTGGGATGTTCTCTGTTAGGCAGAGAACATTAACCCAATTAGATGTGACTACATTGTCATCTCTTAGTCCAAATATGTCACGACAAACACCCAACGGCATGTGAATTTCTGTGCAGCCTTAGTCTGATCCCTTAATCTTATATCAGGACTCAAAATCTCGTATCATCTTGTATTAACCTAGTTAAGACCAAGGTTTTCTATGCGTCTATGCGTTCATGCGATGGAATTTTAAGCATATAAGTATATGCGTGCATATACGCGCATATACGTAAATATGCGACATGTTATATTTACATGTATTTTTTAAAATTGCCCCTGATATTTTCATAATATATGAATAATATAATATAGCAAAAAGTGTTCCAATGACCCAATAAAGTTTAAAAGTCTAAATAGTAAATAGAAATTGCATAACAAAGTCTAAAACTATATAATTAACAATAGTCTAAGGCTCTAAGCTCTAAGGAGCTTGCTCAACATCCTCTTCAACTTCAGCTCTAAGGAACGCTCACCGGAGTTCTACTGCTGGTCAGCCTGGTCCGTTAATGTCCGACGGAAGGGAGGAGGAAACTTAGGGTTATTTTTCTATGCGTTTTGGGTTTTTTTTTTAATTTTTATGGGTAAAACCCTATTATCCAACCCGACCTGTTGACCCGACCTGTTGACCCGACCTGCCCCAGACCCGCAAACGCATAGAACATCTATGCGGGGGTCTGGAAAACCACATGGTCGTTTATGCGGCGCATAGAAAACCAGGGTTAAGACATCCATCACCATATCAAAAAAGGGAGGAAAGAGGATCACCTTGCACGATTCTTTTGAAAGGAGGGGTTTAGGTAACCTTGGCCAATACAGAAAATAAAGCAGAATATGCAATTCCAAATAATTTTGCAAAATGGAGGGGAGAATCCATATGTGACACAATTATGACATCTTTTTTTTTTGAGATAAACCATCTGGTAATTTTATTAATTTTAAAACAAAAAAAGTAGCATCACATGCGGTCTACCCCACACCCTTGGCGTTGATCCAAACTGTTGATCTTTTGATCTTTAGATCTTCACAACCCTTGGAGATTAACTTTTAGTTTTTAGCACGTATATGCATGCATCGTTCCTACATATTGGGCCTAAAGACAATGGAGGTGAAAAAACCCTAGTGTACTCCTGGCATCTTTTCCTTTCCTACGGAAAATCACGCCATCATCATTTGGTCCACTACTCGTAAGTGACTTGCCATACCGTTGGTTCCTAATTGCATAAGGATTTCAGTGAGATTGAGCTCCTATGGTGATGGATAATTTATACAATTGCCCATCCCACTCTCTTCCAATTTTGTTCCGTCTCATGATGGGCCCGAATTATATTTTTAGTTGAATTCTGGCCCATTCAGGTTTTTCTCTGAGTTACATTTTTGTATTACAATTTCTTACTGAGTGTGCAAATTTTTTTTTTAAGATTAATGTGTTAAAAAAAATTTGAAAGCAATTAAATTTTATTAAAAATGAAGAGCAAACCCAAATTACAATAGAGAATAGAAATGCAGAAAGAAGTAAAAAGAAATTAGCAAAAAACTCATTGACCCTCTTCCATTAGCTATGTAGTCAAGTTATACTGTGTTTTGAAATTAGATATTAAGATAATGGACATATGTTTGTATTTGAAAATTGATCTTACATCTAGTTAATTGATGAAGAGTTAAGGCCTAAGTAGTAAGTTTTATTTGAAGCAACCTAAGTAGTAAGTTTAATATCGTACAAAACAGACTACGTTAGCATATGCTGATATGTAAAATAAATAAGTAAATAACTGCACAAAAAGTCTGGTGGAAAAAAAAAATCGTACAGATAAATGAAAGTGATTACGATTAATTAGAAAAAAATCAAAAGAAATTGAAAAAAATCAAAAGAAATTGAAAAAAATCAAAAGAAATTGAAAAAAATCAATTAGAATAAAAAAAAAATCCTCTACCTTTTGAATTAAACCGTCGTAGCTTTCCAAAACATCTCCAGTAGTCATAAGTTCAGGTTTGGATAAACTTGAGTGTTCAGTTGCAGTAGAGAGAGTAGGACGCCCAATTTCCTAGCACAGAATTATTTATATCAAAACATAAATAAGTATAAGTTTGTTATTATGTTTAATAGATTATTAAAACATAAATAAGTATTAACATTATGGGAGTGCGAGCGTGAGAGGGAGGGAATGCGAGCGTGAGAGGGAGGGAGTGACAGCGTGAGAGGGAGGGAGAGCGAGCGTGAGACGGAGGGAGTGCGGACGTCTAAAAGGGAACATGTATGGGTGTCTGAGTCTGTCTGGAAGGCTTGTTCACGTGGATCCTGCTCGCTCGCGTGGAAGGTTTGCTCGCGTCTGGGTAGGAAGGATCTGCTTTTAGAAGGCTTTGCTTGCGATTTGGGGGATCTGCGGCTAGGAGAGCACGTTCAGGAAGTATCACGATTTTTTTTTTTGAAGAGCATTGTGCCCCAAGATACTGATCAGTAGCTACAAGATCATCTGTCGGATGGTTTTTCCTGGAGAAAGATTGGAAAGACCACACTAAAAGAAAGATAAGAGGCCATTGAGCCCACCCAGGTTTTTTGATCACCCAAGAGATTAGACCTCCTCTTGTAACTATGATAAGTCCCTCTTGCATCCAATCTTTGATGCTCCTTAACTAGAGATCTAAAATCTCTGTGTAGCTTTTGAAAAGTGAGTCCCACCCAAGTTTAGTGTGAGTTTAAGGCATAGAGGCAGCAAGGTTTTGGAGGCGATTCAACTCAAGGCAATAGGAAATTTTCGGCAGCAGTCACCATGGATGGTATTATAGTCACAAAGAGAACTACAAGAGCTTTCCATCTCAAAGAAAGGAACTTCGCAACCTCAGTCACAAGGTAGTTCAACCACTTAGAACAGAGAGAAGAAACGCCGCATTCAGAGGAAACAATAAACCAATACATCCATTCTATGGCTTCATCAATAAGTGGCTACCCACAACCCATGATATTGGAGACCTTAGAAGGCTACAATATATCCCACCAATTTGCAGAGAGGGATTCAACTACACACTCCGCTCAAACACGATATGATTGACATTACAGGCTCTAGGGATAAATTGACTCACTCTAAAGATACTAGGAGACCCGTCTAGCTTGAGAGCTATAGTTTGCATAGCCA